>JAWZYU010000349.1:0-172000 GCA_038380435.1 Ryuthela nishihirai | reverse complement strand
GATCAATTTACGCTAGAATTTTGAAATTTTTGGTTTATTATTTTAATTTTTATTATTTAATTATATATTTTTAATATTTAATTATTTTTATTGTTAAAGTTTCTTATAAGTACTAATAAAAAAATTACATATATATATTTATTTCCAAAAACATTCTTTAGTTGAAATTTGTGCCGTTAGATGTTAGAGACTGCTAAATGCGAAAATTAAACAACTTTATTCTTTTCGAAAACGAGCACCCTCTATTCGGCAGAAGCGACATGTTATTCTCGAAATTCGTAGGTTCAAAGTGTTACATCGATATTCGACCTACAAATGGGCCCAGGAGAGTCTCAAATCCCTTTAGGTATTGACTATTAAGATTGGGATCTCATATTAATGTAGTGGAATAAAAATCACTTGCTAGAACAGGAATGGTGATCACATATTATTAATACCTGTAACGGATTGGGTTGTTTTACCTCTGAGCGGCGCTTTTTTGCACACCGTGGGCTGAATGGTCAGGACACAAGGACCCCGAAGGCTCAGAGAAGGTTGGGGGAGGGGATCCACTGGAACAGCTGTTGGGAGACAGATGATAGCCTCCCGTCAAGGCCATCCAGCCTGTTCTTTAAGGTGCACAGGGTATGGCTTTCACATACACAGGCCACGGATTAACGTTTTATCCGACGGACGGTGGCCTTTCCAAGTCCATCGGTGTCCCCTACTGACCGTGGGCAGGGCGGGGAATTTTGCGGAGATAAATCTCAACGCTGACCCAGCTGGGACTCGAACCTGGGAACTGCAGATTACGAGCCTGGCGCGCTACCGACTGAGCCATCCCCGACAAATACGCGTAGCCGGCAGAATTACAATCATAAAAAATTAGTATAATAGCTGAATTATTATGAAGTAGGTAACTAAAACAAAATTAAATAAATGAACTAAATAATTTTATAATGTAATCTTAATTATCTAAAAAATGATGAAACTTCAACGAAAAAAAAGAACATTAGTTTTATTGAGCATAAAATAACTAAAAATATTTTTGAATGATTTGACGAGAGAGAAATGGTATCATTTCAAAAGTTTCAAAAAATTTTTTAGCCTTTTACCGAAGTTAAAAGTTATTTTTAGTAATTCTTGGAGATGGCTGCCGGCCAAATGATTTCTTTCTAAGTGAATCGTTTTCAGTGCAAAAAAAAAAGCGTTTCAAAGGCAGCAGTCGCTTCATTTTGAAATAAAGAAAATACAATGAAGTGTGTCCAGCAGAAATAACAATAAAAAAAAGAAATTGCTTGTCGCAGTTATCGATTCAATGACAGCGCCTATTTTTACTATTTTCCTCTTCTTTGAAAATAACTCATACGCTGAGAAATATTCTTCCAGAATACCTTCCGTGGGCCACACGAAAGGAAGTAAAGGCACCCTCTATTCGACCCCCAACCTTCTCTGAGCCTTCGGGGTCCATGTGACCTGGCCATTTAACCCATGGTGTGCAAAAAAATGCCGCTCAGAGGTAAAACAATCCAACCCAAATATTGTTTACTAAACAAGTTGGGCTTACCCTATAGTATATACAGGAATCCCTTACTTAACGCTGTTAACTAATTCCAGCAAAAACAGAGCGCTAAATGAATGAGACCAAAGCGAGCCCCGTATTTCCATAAAAAATGCGCGTTAATTCAGTAAGTTCTGGTCATTGCGATAGGAGGTTTCAATACGTACATTATTAGTAGCGTGATTAAAATTTGTTGAGCAACATAACCCCCACTCTTCAAAAATTTAACGTTCCTTTTTGAAATTTTCGCCTTTTTCCTGAACTTGCTACTACTCCTTGGAATGATATACTGGCAGCCAAAGTGGGCTGAGGATTTCAGAGATGTTCTAAACCAGATGTGTTGGGTTGCTTTATCCTTTGCAGTCCTTATGGCGTGGCCATTTTGCCCATGGTGTGCAAAAAAAAAAGTGTCTCCAATGTCATGAGCTACCTCAATCACGACTCCAAAGAAGGGGGAGGATCGTGGGTTGTTTTACCTTTGAGTGGCACTATTTTTTGCACACCATGGGCCAAATGGCCACGCCACAAGGGCTCCAAAGGATCAGAGAAGGTTAGGTGTAGGGACCCACTGGAACAGTTGTTGAGAGACAGATGGTAGCCTGCCGTCAAGACCATCCAGCTTGTTCTTTAACATGTACAGGGTATGGTTCTCCCGCACACTGAGCCACGGTTTAAACGATCCTTCAAACGGACGGCAGCCTATATTCAAGGCTATCGATGTCCCCTACTGACTGTGGGCAGGGCGGGGAGTTTTGGGGAGATAAATCTCAACTGCTGACCCAGCTGGGACTCGAGCCTGGGAACTAGCAGATTACGAACCAGGCGCGCTACCGACTGAGCCATCCCTCGGCCCTACCAGAAGTGTCAAATCTTAATTATTATTATTTCTTAAATTGTATTAAATACATATAGCTAATACAAAAAGTAATCCAACATTTAAATAAAGCAGCGTGTGTATTTTATTAAACTACAATATAAATAATTCAATAAAGCCATCTGATTGCCATATTTCAGAAATGTTATATGGTATTGCCGATTTGTTTGTTAACGTTACTCTGCATTGAAGCAATTGCCTGATTTAAGCTCACAAGTTTGATTTGAACTATTGCCAACAGATTTTTCCTTAAATTTTTGAAATCTCCTAAAAATTAACAAAACTGCTATTTTTAAAAATAGAAGATTTTGGAAGTAATTATAAAATATGTACCTATTTTTTTTTGATATACCACTGTAAAAAGTGTTATTAAAATTAATATACAGGGTGATTCAAAAAGATGGACACAGTTTCAATTGGTTGTGTTTCCTGAGCTATGCGTTTTGTTTGAATTATGTAAATTACATTTGAAAGAGGATGTTGTAAAGTTTTGAATACTGCTGCTAGAGCACTCTAGCGCCGCACAGCAGCGTCAGTTGTAAGCAAGATGGCTACTATGCAACACCAGATTTTTTGCATTCGTGAGTTCAGTAAAAGTGAGTCTGCGACTGCGGTGCAGTATGCATTTCGTCGTAAGTTTATAACATTGAACCTCCAATGAGGAAGAGCATTTGTCATTGGAATAAACAATTTGATGAAACTGGCTCTCTGTGTAAGGGTAAAAGCCTGGGCCGACAACGTATATCGGAGGAGAACGTGGAGCGCATTCGATTGGGTTTTGAGCGTACCCAATGAAGTCAACCCATAGATCGAGTAGAGAACTTGGACTACCTCATCTATAAACTTTAATGTGTGTATAATCAAATGTAATTTACAGAATTCAAATGGGGCGTATGGTTCAGGAGGTGTAGCCCATTGAAATTGTGTCCATCTTTTTGAATCACCCTGCATTACTACAATGTTCATATTTTTTACTTCAATAAAATTCAGAATAAAATTCTTTTTAATTTGGTATATAACATGACCTATTTCTGTTGATTAGTTATTTATTAAAAATATTCCAAAGTTGACTTATTTATTGGACTCTGCAACAAGCCTGGACTTTTCTCAAAGTATGGTACGGAGAAAAAAATTGCAAAATGGAAGAAATGTTTTCTTTAAACAAGAATTTTTTTTTTTTATTATTCAGAAATAAATAGCCCTTCTATTCATGTGCATTATAATCATTTTTATCTATTAGGTTTTTTAAAATAAATTTTTATTTGTGTTGCCAGATGCATTTTTTTCACTACACGACTCTAAAAAAAAATCCTATTAAAATAAAACCTGTCATCTTTTTTGTTAAATATTGTATTTTTCAGGAAATCCAAAATTAAATGTTGATTAATTTGGCATATAATGTGCCATAATTCCTTTTATTAGTTATTTCGAAAAAAAGTTCTAAAGTAATTTTTTTCTTCCCCGATTTTATTAAAGTGAAAAAATAGCTGGATCTGGGAAGGGTTAAGCCATACCCTGTACATGTTAAAGAACATCTGGATGGCCTTGACAGGAGGCTACCATGTCTCCTAACTGCTCTCCAGTGGGTTCCCTTCCCCTAACTTTCTCTGAGCCCTTGGATCCTTGTGACCTGGCTATTTAGCCCATTGTGTTATGCCGCTCAGAGGTATAACAATCCAACAACCTCACCTTCATGTACCTTCTCCATGGTGTATTACACTGCCATTGAATTAGGGATAGGAGACGTTATTCAAATTCAGTACCACAAGTCTCGCATTTGCGCACTTGCATGGCTAAAACTCTGGTCATATATAGCTGTCAGCTTTGGCTTCCCCAAGCATTTGTCATGAGAAGCGTAATGGGAAAGGCGCAGAATTTAGATGCATTTGATAGAGGGCAGATCATGGGTGCCCAATTGATGGGACATTCAATCTCCAAAATTGTCAATGAACTTGGATTTTCTCGTACGACATTTTCAGAGTGTTCCGGGAATATGAAAATTCTGGCAAAAACAAGCACCCAGACAAACTGCAAAGGAAATCCAACCTTGAATGATCGTAGGCTTCGCCATATGACCAGCATCGTACGGATCAATAGAGACCAGACATTATCTGAAATCACTTCCCATTTGAATGCGAGTTCCAGCTGGGAAGTCAGTGCATGGACTGTGCAATGCTCACTTCATCGTCTCAGCTTCGGGAGCTGCCGACTTATGAGAGTCCCACTTCTAATGGCATGAGATCGAACTCACTGCCTTGACTGGGCTAAAGAACAAAACTGGGCCATCGAAAATTGGCAACAGATAGCTTGGAGTGATGAATCTCGATTTAAACTTCATCACACTGATGGGAGACTGAGGGTGTGGTGCCAACCCCATGAAGCCATGGATCCTGCATGTCAGGTCAGAACAGTACAAGCTGGTGGTGGCTCAGTGATGACCTGTCATCAGTGCATGGACTGTGCAATGCTCACTTCATCGTCTCAGCTTCGGGAGCTGCCGACCTATGAGAGTCCCACTTCTAATGGCATGAGATCGAACTCACTGCCTTGACTGGGCTAAAGAACAAAACTGGGCCATCGAAAATTGGCAACAGATAGCTTGGAGTGATGAATCTCGATTTAAACTTCATCGCACTGATGGGAGACTGAGGGTGTGGTGCCAACCCCATGAAGCCATGGATCCTGCATGTCAGGTCAGAACAGTACAAGCTGGTGGTGGCTCAGTGATGACCTGGTGAGTCTTCAGTTGGACATCTGTGGGAACTTTGATGTGTACTGATGACTCTCAGTGCATCCCGGTATGTAGAACTCATGGCTGACCATTTACACCCATTTATGGCCATCATGCATCCTAATGGAGATGGCATTTACCAGCAAGACAACTGTTCATCTCACAGATCCAGGTTGGCTACTGCCTGGTTGCAGGAGCATTTTGCTGACTTTGAAATAATGAATTTGCCACCTAGAACTCGCTCAGGCACTCCACTCAGGCTTTGAGCCTTGCACATGCACTTCTGAAGAACTAGTAGTGACGGTAGATTTAGCAGGCTCTTGTCTCTTCCTCACTGTCATTCTGAGATGCAGCAAGTTGTTCCCATTGATGGGTCTCTGTTAAAGCAATCTTTAATTTTATTCCCTTTTTTTAAAGGTGCCTGCAATCAATTCATATAGATGTATTGCAAGCAACCAATGCAACACTATTGATTTACCTTAATTCAGGATTTTTATGTTATTGACTGGAGTAAAAAACTTGCATACTCTCTTGGCTATAACAATGAAAATTTTCTTTGATACCATTTTCGTATTTCTTGAGTGGTGAAATTATCCAGAAATGGTAGAAAATCTGCAAGGTGATTACAGGTGATGCTGACCAGGGTGAGTATATATATAGGGTAGCACCAAAAGACTCTGTTTTACCAAGATCATTCTAGTATTACATAGAGGGACCTCTGTGATGTCACAATGGGGAGTGCTGAGCTAAAGAATTTACATATTCATCCATTCTTTCATTTCTTTCTTTGTTCTTGTCTTGGTGAATATTTCTCTCTGTGAAGTCTTTCATAAAATTTTTGTTTTTTGATCATGCTCAACTGTACAGTAGCAAAGCACATGAATTATACTTAGAAGAATAAGTAAAGCAATGTGTCATATTCATTCCCATCAAAGGAAAAATGAGTAAGAAATTGGTGATACAGTATCAGCATCAACATAAATTTGATGTGCAGTGTGCTAAGATATGCAGTAAGCATTTTTGAGATGCCTGTTACAGTCATGACCTGTGAACTCCTGGGGTGGGGATGGCTCAGTCAGTAGCGTGCCAGGCTCATAATCTGTAGTTCCCAGGTTCGAGTCCCAGCTGGGTCAGCATTGAGATTTATCTCCGCAAAATCCCCCACCCTGCTCATAGTAGGGGACACCGATGGGCTTAGAAAGGCCGCCATCCGTCGAATGGGACGTTAAACCATGGCTCCGTGTGCGGGAGAGCCATACTCTGTGCACGTTAAAGAACACGCTGGATGGTCGACGAGAGGCTACCATCTCTCTCCCAACAGCTGTTCCAGTGGGTCCCCTCCCCCAACCTTCTCTGACGCTTCGGGGTCCATGTGACCTGGCCATTTAGCCCATGGTGTGCAAAAAAGTGCCGCTCAGAGGTAAAACAACCCAACCCTATGAACTCCTAGGACTCCCTGTTAAATGTAAATTTAAATGGTAGTGCCATTCCAGATAAAAACCTTCCACACAAGAATTCAGTCTTTGTTATGACAACTGATTTTACTTGGACCAAATGATTGTTGTGTCACTGAAAAATGGAAAAGAAGGTTATAAAAATAAATTGATGACCCTAAAAACTGATAAGTATGGCCAATAAAAAAGTAGCATTATCATAGGCAAATTATAATTTAAATACCCCAGCTTATAGTGTAATGATTCAAGAGAATAAAAACATATTGTCAGAGTGTATGATATGTACATTCAACAATTAGAGCAGCAGTTGCAAACTGTTATTAAAGAAACTAAATAAAGCCATTGGGAACAAACTCTGTTTTGCAAACAAGATTAAGATCAAATAAAAAAAAAAGTGGAATTTACGTAAATGCAATTGGATATGGCAGAATAACAACTTTGGAATTCAGGTGAAAAAAAGGAAAAGCAATGCTGTTTCATTGTATAATTCCAGGGGAAAAATTCTTTGTACATTAAAAAATATGTGTTTATGTCAGATCATATTAACCACTTGCCTGATGGGTTTTTAATTGTTTTCTGCACAGAAAATGTCAGTTTTTATTTTTTCGTTCTATTCATATGTCTATGACTAGGAAAAGCAGACAATTACAGAAAATCATACTTAATTTATTAATTTAAAAATCTTACAATTTTGATTCACTTATCACCTTTTTTTTTGAAATTTAAAATTTTTTTTCAAAAGCTCTAATTTGAATTTTTTTGCATGAAATATAAATAATCCAGGTTTTAGATAGATTATGTAACTATGTAATTATAACTGTTATTTTTTACACCACTGTTTTATGTACATTTTCTAAAAATCCTTCATTGTGTGATAGTTTTTGAAACACAGTGCAGCACAAAGTCCATCACATTCCTGGCAATAGAACCTTGTTTCTTTTCTTATTATTTTGCCAATTTCATCCCTTTTGGCACAACAAACTGCATACTGCCGATAATGATTTTTCCTTCTTCTCTGTAGGTGGAATGTAGTCAGGGAAGTGCCTTGCAGTCAGGCGTAGGGGATGTGGTTCTACCTTTAGATCTCATATCCTCTGTGGTGTACTTCTCAATTATATTTTCCACTAGTTCCATTCTAAAGTCAAGGTTTCTTTTTGTTCCACCATTCTTCGTGTACAACACAAATGAGTTCCAAGTGGCCTGGTCTAACAAATGGGAAAAATAATAAGATAAAACACAGCTAGAATTCTTTAATAATTTTATATCATGATGGTGCTGTGGTACAAAAGTTAAAGATGTGGAAAATAAAGAACTTCATCAGTTCATAACCTATATGCACACATTGTAAAACTACAAGAACAACATCTAAGGACTGATAGCATTTATAATCACCATCTGCAGCATGACATCGTCGCTGAAAATGCAATTGTACCAGCAAAATCGGTGAATATGTTCATTTTATATGTAACTCTAGTTGGTCTCTGATTAGAAGAGTTAACTCTGAATAAAAATGTAAAATTGGGGTAGTGGCAAGCAGCTGCTTGAGGGGGTATTTATTTTTTTATTTAATTTAAGGTGTAATTTAAGTATATTCCATAGTTATTGATGGAAATGTAGAGCACTTCCCTTGGCTTGAAAACTTCTCCCTGGAAGAATGTTTTTTAACTTTTGTACCACAGCGTTGTCGTGATATAAAATTATCAAATGGAAATTTTTTTTTTATAATACTTTTTCTCTTTTTTTTTATAATGGGATAGTTTGTCAGGTGCTGATCTGCCCTATTATATATATATATATCCCCCTAAGGCAGCAAATTCCCCCCTTTTTCAACTTCTTTTGTTTCATGTCATTTGGAACTTCTTTTCTTGTAATTCTCAATGTCCCATAGGTATCAGTTCCTTTAGCAATCAACAAATCAGCCAGCTCTGGGGAAGTGTAATTGTCCTTAGTCACACAATAACCTTTACATAGTAAGGGTTTCATTAGTGCTAGAACAATCTGGGATGATATAGGTAGATTATTATATTCCTCATTTGGTACTGACCCTTTTCCTGTATAAATAATAATTGACCAGATATATCTGGACTTTGACTCACATAGCATGAAAGTTTTTGCTCCAATTCTGGCTCTTTTTGGGGGAACATATTGAATCTATGCTAGCCTCCTTTATTAAGCATGAGACTTTCATCAATAGAAATGTCCTCTCAGGTATCAGCAAACTTGAGAACTTTTTGTTCAGATAAAGAAGTACAGGCCAAATTTTATTTAGTTTGGCATTAGGATGTGCTTCCCTATCAAAGACACTATTATCTGAAGAATGCAGATAGCATTTTATGAGGACAAACCTACGGTATGACATTACTTTAGCAAAGAATGGAGTAAGAATTGTCTGTTTCTTTGACCAATACCATTCTTCCACTGGTTTACTTATAATTCCCTGCAGAATAATCAAACCTAAAAACACTCTAATTTCACTAGACTTTACTGGCTGCCAATCTTTTCCCCTTGAAAATGTTTTCAAAACAGAGGATTTTAGGCACTGGTCAGCATATAGGTTGGTTTGCTCTGTTATCAAATCAATTAGATAATCATCAATAAAAGCCTCGAAATAATAAAGAATATCAGCACTTCCATCATTTTCTACGCTTGGCTACTGATCTAAGGGACCTGGGTTCGAGCCCCGGATTAGGCATGGATGTGTGTGTCGTTTTTCTGCTGAGGTCCTGCCATCCTCTCAGATCTCCTGCTGTGGCATATAAACTGTCAGGCTCCTGTCAGACCTCTGTGGCAAGCAGCTGCTTGAGGGGGTATTTATTTATTTTTTTTTATGTATTTCATATTACATTAGAGCACTTTTTATATCTATCGAACCACTCATTTTCAGGCTGAGCTCTTTCCAGATCTTTATAGACTTTTTCTTAAATAATAGTTGAACTTCACGCAATTTTACGTTGGTATTATCAAAAAAAAAATAGATATATCTCTATTTCAATCACAATAGCCGGGGACTGGCCCTAGATAATATTCTTGCCTATAGTAGAACAGTTGGGTTGGGTTGTTTTACCTCTGAGCGGCACTTTTTTGCACACCACGGGCTAAATGGCCTGGTCACGTTGACCCCGAAGGCTCAGAGAAGGTTGGGGGAGGGGACCCACTGGAACAGCTGTTGGGAGACAGATGGTAGCCTCCCGTCAAGGCCATCCAGCGTGTTCTTTAACGTGCACAGGGTATGGCTCTCCCACACACGGGGCCACGGCTTAACGTCCCATCCGACGGACGGCGGCCTTTCCAAGCCCATCGGTGTTCCCTACTGACCGTGGGAAGGGCGGGGAATTTTGCGGAGATAAATCTCAACGCTGACTCAGCTGGGACTCGAACCTGGGAACTACAGATTACGAGCCTGGCGCGCTACCGACTGAGCCACCCCTAGTAGAACAGTAAATTTTCCGCTGATAAAAAAATTGATTCTTTATTTTTTTTAATTCCTCTTACTGCTTAACTTGCTAGTTTTAAATTATTGCACACTTCGACTTGCCGTTCACCAAAATCAGTTCTTTTCAAAACATCTAATTTAGTTCCCTAACTCAGACTTTTCGATTCCTTCTTACCTTACTTCGTTGTTTCATCGCCTGTCGTCCCTACTTGAAAAGGTATCAACAAATAATCAATTATGTTCCAGAAAAAGCTCTAAAACACGAACGCTAAGAAACATGCGAAACAATCCATGATAATCCTTTTTCATGAAATTGGAAGGCTTCAGTTCTGTTGCCAGATCCACAGCAATAGTTATTTATTAATAAATGGCTAGAGAGTTTAGACAACGGTACAGCGAGTTGGGACAGCGCTATAGTGAGCTTTAGTTGTAATATACAATGACAGAGTTATAGCGAATTAGGGCCCAACTAGCGCGCTTGGCTACTGATCTAAGGGACATGGGTTCGAACCGAGAAAAGGCGTGGATGTTTGTGTGTCTTTTTTTTGCTGAGGTCCTGAAATCCTCACAGACCTTCTACTATGACGTGTAGACTGACAGGCGCATGTCAGATCTCTGTGGAAAGCAGCTGCTTCTGGGGTATTTGTTTTTTTTAACCGTGTTAAAAGAGGGATTACTGTAATTGAAAACCTATTATCTGTTCACTGGGTTTTTCTTCAAAGCAAAAATCTAAATCACTATGCATTGTATTTTTTTATTAATATTTCTTAAATTTTATTAAATATATATTATTAATGCTGCGGCAGGGGTGCTCAGTCGGAAGCGCGCCAGAATCATAATCTGCAGTTCCCAGGTTCGATTCCCAGCTGGGCCAACGTTGAGATTTATATTCGCAAAACTCCCTCGCCCTACCCATGGTCAGTAGGGGACACCTATGGGATTGGAAATGCCGCTGTCCGTTGGATGGTACATTAAGTCGTGGTCTGTGTGCATGAGAGAGCCATATCCTGTGCACGTTAAAGAACACGCTGGATGGCCTTGACGGGAGACTACCATCTGTCTCCCAACAGCAGTCCAGTGGGTTCCTTCCCCCAACCTTGTCTGAGCCGTAGGGGTTCTTGTGGCCTGGCCATTTAGCCCATTGTGTGCAAAAAAAAAAGTGCCGCTCAGAGCTAATCCACGCTCCTTTATTGAAATTTTGAATTTCAAACTCAAACAAGCAACCCTCTTGCTAAAGTTACTTGTTTAAGTTTCAAATTCAAAATTTCAATAAAGGAGCATGGACATTGGAAATTTTTTCGCAGTTATTCTTATTTGGTTTGTTATGTATTTCATATTTCATACGTTTCAAATGCGAGTCGATAGATAACTTTCTCATGTGCCTGGCAATTTGCCCCTCCCTGTCTGTCAGTATCAATTGCTTGAGCCTCTCTTCTTGAAGTCGAGAAGTAAACGCTGAACACTGTCAAGATAAAACGGTTTAACTGACTGATGGTGTAAATGGATCGAGAGATAAACGTGTCAAGGTGAGCTGAGATTTCAGAGATGTTCTAAACCAGAACTGCCTAACCTACTGCCTTAACTTTGTCAGTCTATTTCAAATCTTTTGTATCGTCGTTTGACCATGAGCTGGTGGTTTCCTTAGTTACGAGTTCATTTAAAACAACCTGCACCTAGAATTCTCATTCAAATTCTTCTCATAAAATTCAAGTATAAACTAAAAAACGAACTTGCATACGAAAAAAATTTGTTTGATACGTTTTTTAACACACGTTTTCTTACTAACCTATTTGTTTCAACAAATATATTTTCGTTCTTTTTTTTCACTTACAAAATTATATCTGTTCTCTAGTAAGAACAACATTTATATTTCTGAGCTTTTCATTTCGTATATTAGGTTGAGTTGTTTTACCTTTGAGCGGCACTTTTTTGCATACCGTGGACTAAATGGTCAGGTAACATGGACGCCGAAGGCTCAGAGAAGGTTGGGGGAGGTGACCCACTGGAACAGCTGTTGGGAGACAGATGGTAGCCTCCCGTCAAGGCCATCCAGCGTGTTCTTTAACGTCCCATCCGACGGACCGTGGCCTATTCCAAGCCCATCGGTGTCCCCTACTGACCGTGGGCAGGGCGGGGAGTTTTGCGGAGATAAATCTCAACGCTGACCCAGCTGGGACTCGAACCTGGGAACTGCAGATTACAAGCCTGGCTCGCTACAACTGAGCCATCCCCGCCCTCGTATATTAGGATTCATGTTGTTCCATGAAAACAGCCAACTCTTACATTAGTTAAAGTAGCAATCTTTCCCGCAGTCCCTATGGTCTCGATGAATGTGGACCACAGGCTCTATGATATCAATGAATTTGCCAAACAGGCTTTATTGTCTCCAAGATCTTTGCTCTTTTGTCTTCGGTGGCCAAGTGAGGAATTTTCAGAGTGCTACGGGCCAGAACATGTTATTGCATAAAACTCTTTAACCACCACGTCCGTTCCATGAGTAGACTATATATTTTTATAATCAAGGTAATTATAAATATTGATAATAAATATAAGATATAAACAATTAAATTTTTAGATATGTATATTCATTATTAAAAGAACATAAGAAATAAATTTAAGAGAAATTAATAGTAAATAATATAATAAGCTGTAAGCTATTTGAAAATTGTAAAGAGTGGCCACGTGTTGTCGATGATTGTCTTCTGATCTCATTCATTTTGTTCTGCACAATGGTCTCGATTATTTCTCTTGCACACTGTATGACTTGTTCTACTGTGTTCCAGATGTCCTGAGGCTTAGCGTACTGCTCTGCCAAAGGAAGTTTACCCCTAAACTGTTCAATGAAGTGAAATAAATTTTGTTTTGCACACTGTGGTCTAGATGATCTTGTCTTGCACACTCTATGATCTCGATTATCTTGTCTTGCACACTATTTGATCTCGATGATTTTGTTTTGCACACTATTTGATCTCGATGATTTTGTCTTGCATATTCTGTGATCTCGATGATTTTGTCTTCACACCAGTGGTCCCGATGATCTTGTCTTGCACACTCTGTGGTCCCGATGATCTTGTCTTGCACACTCTGTGGTCCCGATGATCTTGTCTTGCACACTCTGTGGTTTCGATGATTTTTGTCTTGCACACTCTATGGTCTTGATGATTTTGTCTTGCACGTCTATGATCTCGATGATCTTATCTTTGCACACCCTATGATCTCATGATCTTGTCTTGCGCACTCTATGATCTCGATGATCTTATCTTTGCACACCCTATGATCTCATGATCTTGTCTTGCGCACTCTATGATCTCGATGATCTTGTCTTGCACACTCTATGGTCTCGATGATCTTGTCTTGCACGTCTATGATCTCGATGATCTTGTCTTGCACACTCTATGATCTCGATGATTTTTGTCTTGCACACTATGGTCTTGATGATATTTTGTCTTGCACGTCTATGATCTCGATGATCTTGTCTTTCACACTCTATGATCTCAATTGTTTTGTCTTGCACACTATGGTCTCGATGATTTTTGTCTTGCACACTCTATGATCTCGGTGATCTTGTCTTTGCACACTCTATGGTCTCGATGATCTTGTCTTTGCACACTTTATGGTCTCGATGATCTTGTCTTGTACACCCTATGATCTCATGGTCTTGTCTTGCACATTGTGATCTCGATGATCTTGTCTTGCACACTATGATCTCGATGATCTTGTCTTGCACACTCTATGGTCTCGATGATTTTTGTCTTGCACACTCTATGTTCTCGATTTTTTTTGCCTTGCACACCCTATAGTCTCTATGATTTTGACCAGCAAACTATAGCTGGTTGATACTTCTAAAAACAAAGTTTTGCTTTACTCCCATTATTTGCAATAAAGATAAATCTATAGCTCGCGTTAAAGTGGGCCCTATATCGTGAAATTAAATAACTTTGCTTATCTCAAAATTAAAGCTACGTAAGTCACAACAGCATATCAAGATACTGCTGAAATGTTGAGAACTGGGATTGATTCTGTTGTCACATAGTTAACTGAACTGCTGAATATTTTCCATGCTAGGAGAGATCTTCCCGAGGATTTTACCAGGGCTATTATTATTATTCCTATTCCCCCCCCCCTCCCCAAAAAAAAAGAGATCAACTCTTCATATGATGATTAGACAGGAATCAATCTACTTTCTGTCCCTGTTCCTATTCCTTGTATGTAAAGTTCTTTACACAATCTTGCTTAACAGAATGAAACATTTGATTGATGGTTCCTGATAAATGTTCGAGTTTCAAAAACCTGTAACTAAGCTTTTTAATAATAACAGTTTTATCACTGATCGGCGCTTTTTTGTATGCAGTGGGCTAAATGAAAAGATCACAAGAACCTCAAGGACTCAGAGAAGGTTGAGGAAGGGAATCCAATGCTGAACTGTTTTAAGATGAAGTCCTCTCCCCATCAGGCCCCGTCAAGGCCATCCAGCCTATTTTTTAACATGCATAGTGTATGGATTTCTCTTACACATGAGGCTGCGACTTAACGTCCCACCCGATAGCCTGAGGCCTTATTCAAAACCCAAAAGTGTTCCCTTTTTCCCCGAGGGCAGAACGCGAGTTAGCAGAAATAATTCTCAACACTGGCACAGTTGGGATTCGAACCTGGAACTAGTAGATTACGAGCCTAGCGAGCTACTGACGAACCAACCCCCCCCCCCACCACCACCACCACCACCACCGCCCCTACAAAACGTCACGTGTCCATTGCTGCTGGCTACATTATACGACAGCTAAAGTCACAAAGTCGTCCCGTGGCCGAGTGGTTAGCACGCTTGGCTACTGATCTAAGGGATCTGGGTTCGAGCCCCAGAGTAAGGCATGGATGTGTGTGTCGTTTTTCTGCTGAGGTCTTGCCATCCTCTCAGACCTACTACTATGGCATATAAACTGACAGGCTCCTGTCAGACCTCTGTGGCAAGCAGCTGCTTGAGGGGGTATTTATTTATTTATTTTTAAGTCACAAATGTCATCATGAAATTTACAAATCCATTCTAAAAAGGCCTTAGACAAGGAATTTCCCCCAAACCATTCTGAATTATCTAAAAAATCTCCCTAATCATCAACTACACCAGTTTCCAAAAAATAATGAGTTAGTAGTCCAAGTTAGGTCAATGGGTTAACAAACGTCGAAACTCTGTAACTTCTAAAGTAAGATTGTGGCAAAAAAAATGTAACTAAAAGTAAATTGTTTCATTCAATGAAATCTAAATAAATATGAAATTGCAACAATATTCTATTTCAACAGGTAATCTATGTATTTACTATGCAAGCAACAATATTCTTTCGATATTTAAAGGATTATGGAAATTGCAATATTTAACAGCAGCCATAATAGTCCATGATTTTGCCTTGAACACCAGAAACATAAAATGTTGACGAATATTGAAAAAAATTATTTACGCAAACTTATATTTTTATTCTATTAAACCAAAGAACGTGTAAGGAAAAGAAGTTCAGCTTTGACAAAGCGTAAGTGGCGACCTCAAGTGGTGTTTCGATTCGTATCGTGCATTTGTTTAAGCTGGGAAGCAAACAATAAGGGGCAAAGGAATTATGCATAAAAAGATTTATATTTTAAAAAAGGAAAAAACGTAACTGCACTTTGTATTTGAAAAAAAAATAATATCATGATTTTAATAAAGGTTTATTTTCTCCATTGGAATTATTCTTCGTTGAACCAACAATTATAAAATGAACGGATAGAGAAGATTTGAAATTAGCCTGAAGTTAATTTATAGAATAAATTATTACAATTAGAAGCTTTCTTGGTTACATAGAAACAGAATTGATATTAATATATTCTGCAAGGATATCAATGGGAAATTATTACATAGGAAAAGCGAAGAGAATGGAAGTTGACAGTAACATGTAATTACAAAAGCGTTCGTCCCCTGTAATGTTCGTTTCACCTCGACGCCAAATGCACGATACTCGATTTTACATTAATCTCTATGGAAGCTTAACTTCTTCTCCTCTACATTCTTTGATTAAACGATTTGAAATAACGCGGCTTGTTAGTTTTGATTCAAATTGAGCGTTGCCATTAGCTGTTAGCTATTCAAACTTCGGCAAGTTTCTAAATACTAAACGAATATTTTTGAAAATTCAGATTTAGATTGCTTTAATTGGTAACTATCAAATTTTATTGTCAAATTTTAGAAATTGATAACTTTATAATGAGCCACGTATTTTCCACAAAAAGCTTATTTTTTTAGAAGTTCTTTATTTCGTAGTTAGTTTTCGATTGACATAACATGGAGATGTAACTTAACATCTGAGGCCCCCAATGTAAATTTAGCTACTTTCATCCGACATTTCACCTTAAAAATGAAAATGCCCCCTTAAAAATGGAGTACAGTCGCTCCAAAAAGTATCCGAACACTATGGTTGATTACAGAATTCAGAAAAAATATCTGGTAACGATTTTTTTTAGAAATTAGTGATCTGGCAACCTTCGTGTCACGTGATTACAGAATTCAGGAAAAATATCTACAGCGTGTACAGCAACTGTACACGCTCCAGTTACCGTTCACAGCAAACTGGAGCGTTTGTAGTTACTGCACACGCTCTAGTTTGCTGTGAACGGTAACTGCACACGCTCAATATTTCCGTGAGTGGGCCCACACGATTCAGGTTTTTGTGAGCTCACACGATCCAATGTGCTGTGAGAATTAACTGCACACGCTCCAGTTTGCTGTGAACGATAACTGCACACGCTCAATATTTCCGTGAGTGAGCCCACACGATCTACTATCAAAATAATATGACCACCTACAGTCGCTCCCAAAAGTATCCGAACACTATGGTTGATTACAGAATTCAGAAAAAATATCTGGCAATGATTTTTTTAGAAATTAGTGATCTGGAACGAAGACACGAAGGTTGCCAGATCACTAATTTCTAAAAAAAACGTTGCCAGATATTTTTTCTGAATTCTGTAATCAACCAATACTGCTCGGATGCTTTTTTGAGTGACTGTACACCCTGGCTAGTGAAAGAGTCAGTCGCATTTTAGCGGCCATTTTCCCGTATTTTGTATCAATTTCGGGAATACAGTCGCTCAAAAAATATCCGAATACTATGGTTGATTACAGAATTCAGAAAAAATATCTGGCAACGATTTTTTTAGAAATTAGTGATCTGCCAACCTTCGTGTATTCGTGCCAGATCACTAATTTCTAAAAAAATCGTTGCCAGATATATTTTCTGAATTTTGCAATCAACCATAGTGTTCGGATACTTTTTGGAGCAACTGTACCTGATATTTTTGCAATGCTTGTGAAAAAATTTAATTAAAAATTTAATTCGAAACCACATACTCTCAGAATCTCTAATCAACTTCAAAGGAAGTGATTGACCCAAAGCTGAAGTCAATATAAAAAAAGCATTAAAATATCTTAATGGTATTTATGTAACATAATTATTACGAGAGTTTTTAAATTAGGTTATGATTGTATTGATCTACCACATATCTTATTATTAATTTTTTTTAATTTCCCTCAACAAGCGAATATTTACTTTTCTGGAGTATTATTATTTAATTTCTTCTAGAATTTATAATGCTGATTTTAATCATTATTTCTATATATATAAAAAAAAAGTTGTTATTATTTGATGTAAAATGTTTAATACGAATCTCACTAGATGGCAGCACAATGCCGACCAATAACAAAAATCGGAGCAAGAATACACTTTGATGTTTAAAATATAATATTCCACATCAACTATCTATTGACCTGGGATTCGAATAGATAGTAAAAATATTTATCAATACTGAACTTTATCTTTTGTTATAGGTTACGGTTTCTTTTTAAAAAATCTTTTAAAACACCCTTTTATATCGATGCTTCTAGAGCAGAGGGAGAACAAGTCAAAAAAATTTTATTTTGTGTTTTTAAAATCGTATTTTTGGAAATTTAAAATCTTTTTATTAGCCCCCCCCCCCCCCCCCGTTTCGTACTTTACAGAAAATGGACATGTAGGGCACTAAAAAAGATCGTTTCCATTTAAAACTAAAATTAAAATTAATCATAAATACAATTCGAAATATATCATTACATTAAATATTGAAAACGGAAACTTTGGATTTTCATATGGAAATTTGGTAACACTTAACTGTCGTACATCGTTACGTCATTAATTCTACATGAAGTAGTTAACTCATTAAATTTTTAAAAATAAAAATCCGTATTTTCTGTTTCTTTCATATGTGATTAAAAATGAACATATAACTCCTTTCCTATAACGCTTTCATAATAGTTAAAATTAAATAAAAATGATTGCCAATATATATATATTGCCAATATCTGAAATCGAATAAATTACATTGTAAACCAAGTGGTTAAAGTGTTTCGCTAGTAATCAAAGGTACGTGGGTTCGAATGCCTGGCTTAGGTGCTTCTGCTTAGGTATCGACTTCCTCACAGATCTTCTCCGTGGCGTATTAAACTGACAGGCTCCTGTCAGACCTCTGTCGCAAGTAGTTGCTTGAGGGTGTATTTAATTTTTTTTTTTTTTTTTTTTGGGGGGGGGGCTCAGTCGGTAGCGCGCCAGGCTCGTAATCTGTAGTTCCCAGGTTCGAGTCCCGGCTGGGTCAGCGTTGAGATTTATCTCCGCAAAATTCCCCGCCCTACCCACGGTCACTAGGGGACACCGATGGGCTTGGAAAGGCCGCCGTCCGTCGGATGGGACGTTAAGCCGTGGCCACGTGTGCGGGAGAGCCATACCCTGTGCACGTTAAAGAACACGCTGGATGGCCTTGACGGGAGGCTACCATCTGTCTCCCAACAGCTGTTCCAGTGGGTCCCCTCCCTCAACCTTCTCTGAGCCTTCGGGGTCCATGTGACCTGGCCATTTAGCCCATGGTGTGCAAAAAAGTGCCTCTCAGAGGTAAAACAACCCAACGTTAAAGAACACGCTGGATGGCCTTAACGGGAGACTACCATCTGTCTCCCAACAGCTGTTCCAATGGGTCCCCTCCCCCAGCCTTCTCTGAGCCTTCGGGGTCCTTGTGACCTAGCCATTTAGCCCATGGTGTGCAAAAAAGTGCCGCTCAGAGGTAAAACAACCCAACCCAACCCTTGATTTATTTTTGAGGTCTCACACGTATCCTCACGTATCTTCTGTGGCGCATTATACTAACAGGCTTCCGTCAGCCCTCTAGGGCAAGCAGCTATTTGGAGTGTTATTTATATTAATACATATAGCAGCATTAAAGTCTTTTTACCCTCAAAGAAATCAATTGTGATACAGGTATTTTCTGAATTGATCTCAAAATAATATAACTACCAAGTTGTTTTCTTTAATCTTTTAGGAACTGGGTATTTCTTTTGAATTTTTGGATTATTTTACTTTCTTTGCTGCTTTTTAATGCGAAATTATTATACGAAAACATTTTTTTCCGAGGGATAAGAAGAGGGATATTTTATTTTCACACCATAAATTTTCATTTGATATAAATTATAATTCGCATTTGATATATGATGATTTGGTTTTGGTTTGTTTTACCTCTGAACGGCACTTTTTTGAACACCATGGGCTAAATGACCAGATCACATGGACCCCGAAGGCTCAGAGAAGGTTGAGGGAGGGGACCCACTGGAACAGCTGTTGGGAGACAGATGGTAGCCTCCCGTCAAAGTCATCCAGCGTGTTCTTTAACGTGCACAGAGTATGACTCTTCCGCACATGGAGCCACGGCTTAACGTCCCATCCGACGGACGGCGACCTTTCCTAGCCCATCGGTGTCCGTTACTGACTGTGGGCAGGGAGGGGAGTTGTGTGGAGATAAATCTCAACGCTGGCTGAGGCGGGACTCGAACCTGGAATCTGCATCGAGACTGGCGCGCTATCGAATGAGCCTTCCCCCCCCCCCCCCCCCCCCCCCCCCGCCTCTGATATATGATGAACAACATGGGCGCCGTCTCCGTGGGCTTACGGGTTAGGAGTGTGCTTCGCTATTGATCTGAGTTCGAACCCTGGGTAAGGTACGAATGTTCCTTTCTTGTGTTGCCTTTCTGCTGAAGGTGTCGCTTTCCTTATAGATCTTCTCTATGGAAAGCAACTGCTTGAGAGGGTTTTATTTTTCTTTTCAACTTGTGAAGTTTGCTGAAATGTGTGAAACTGGAATTGTTTCTATTCACATTTATCAGTAAGAAATAACACTTTCATTTGATATAATACTCGTAACCACGGATTAAAAAGAAACGCTGAGGTCCTGCCATTCTCTCAGATCTTCTACTGTGGCATATAAACTGATAGGCTCCTGTCAGACCTCTGTGGCAAGCAGCTGCTTGAGAGGGTATTTATTTTTATTTTTTATGGTTGATGACAAAGTCGTCATTTTGGTGTCTACCTCCGCATAGAACATTTGAGCATCCATGAAACATTCCTCTATTTACGGGAAAAACAAGCTGTAAATTAAACTTGCTTAGGCCGCTGGACACTCCATGACACTAAAGGTTACCAAGATCGTCTGGTGTGCCTTTCCAGACCGATTTGACCTTACACAGTGAGCGACCGTACACAACGACCGACCTTTGCCTAGGGTTACCATACGTCCTCTCAGAAATATCCTTTTCAATATAAACTCAAAACATGTTTTTAACTAAAATTAAAGCACTCTTTTTATTTGCACTTTCCTTATTTAAATTTCTTGAACCCATGTTTATTATTTTATTCACCCCTCAAGCAGCTGCTTGCCACAGAGGTCTGATTTACTGTAATTGCAAATCATGAATACTACATAAATTAATTCTTTTAATGTTGTAAAAACAACTTTTTTCTGTAATCTCAATATTAGCAATTTACATGACGGATTGAAAAATAAATATTCCTTTTTAGAAAATTGCATAAAATTTTGTTTCCGACCAGGAGTAGATGGAACATGAGAGTTGACAGAAGTTTTATTCTTTTTTTTAATTTGCAACATAAAGGACAGCGAAGGAATTAAGGAACTATTCCTAATTTATACAAGACTTCTCATACAAGAGCCTGCCCAACCACAACCTCAGTCATATTTAATAGAAACACACAAAGTTTGCCTTCTGGAGCAACAAATTATTGCTAATCCCTCTGCCTCTTAAGGCTAATTAACTCTTGATTGCTTATCAAGTATGTCATATATTTGAAATGTACTGAATAATTAGTATTATTAGCCAGTACTAGAAATAAAGCTTAGTAGGAAAAAGTTTATTTTATTTTATAAATTAAAAGTATGTCCTCCTTTGTCCTCCATTTCTAGCATTTATATCCTCCTTTTGGGGTGGGGGTGGCTCAGTCGGTAGCGCGCCAGGCTCGTAATCTGTAGTTCCCAGGTTCGAGTCCCAGTTTGGTCAGCATTGAGATTTATCTCCGCAAAATTCCCCGCCCTGCCCACGGTCAGTAGGGGACACCGATGGGCTTGAAAAGGTCCGTCGGATGGGGACGTTAAGCCGTGGCCCCGTGTGCGGGAGAGCCATATCCTATGCACGTTAAAGAACACGCTAGATGGCCTTGACGGGAGGCTACCATCAGTCTCCCAACAGCTGTTCCAGTGGTCCCCAACCTTCTCTGAGCCTTCGGGGTCCATGTAACCTGGCCATTTAGCCCATGGTGTGCAAAAAGTGCCGCTCAGAGGTAAAACAATCCAATGTAAAACTCAATCTTAAACTCAGTAGGAGAGTAAAATTGCAGCAATTTTTACACACACACGCCTTCCACTCTCAGCAAATAATCCGATATCCTAAATTCATAATTTAGCTGAGAACTCAAGTGAAATAACTTTGAATTCTTAACTGAAAGCACATTAACCTTTGGCCAATCTCCATCAAAAAATATTTTTTTTTTCTTAACCTTTGGCCAATCTCCATCAAAAAAATTTTTTTTCGTAACCTTTGGCCAATCTCCATCAAAAAAATTTTTTTCTTAACCTTTGGCCAATCTCCATCAAAAAAATTTTTTTTCTTAACCTTGGCCAATCTCCATCAAAAAAAATTTTTTTTTTTCTTAACCTTTGGCCAATCTCCATCAAAAAGGTTTTTTTTCTTAACCTTTGGCCAATCTCCATCAAAATGTTTTTTTTTTTCTTAACCTTTCGCCAATCTCCATCAATTTAACTCTCTGCAGCAAACAATACAGCTGAATAATAACACCATTACATTATCATGTTACATCACATTTATCCAAAATAAAAAATAAATAACACTATTAATTATTACTCTTACAAACTTTAAAATTTCTCATCAACAATTAAATATAAATCCTACCCTCCCCCTTCAAAAAAATCTTACAAACCCTCTTAACAAGCCGACAAGGCTATCTATCTCATGCAATAACTTTCAGCTAACTCCCTACTTGCAAGTCATCGAGTTTTAGGGGACTCTCACCTAAACTCTCTCTATGTTGGTAGTTCATTCATTTCATCGCAATGCTATAGGCTTCCAGACAGATGATTGAATTTGCAATGGGAAAAAAAATAAATGAATAAAATTCTCCTATAATATCATCATTTCTTCAATTCACCAACCACAGCATGGAAACAAAAAAAAAGTCCCTTTTAGCGCTTGCGCCTAAAAGTTCTTCTCAGGTTGGGTTGTTTTACCTCTGAGCGGCACTTTTTTGCACACCATGGGCTAAATGGCCAGGTCACAAGGACCCCGAAGGCTCAGAGAAGGTTGGGAACCCACTGGAACAGCTGTTGGGAGATAGATGGTACCTCCCGTCAAGGCCATCCACCGTGTTCTCGTCAAGGCCATCCAGCGTCAAGGCCATCCAGCGTGTTCTTTAACGTGCACAGGGTATGGCTCTCCCGCACACGGGGCCACGGCTTAACGTCCCATCCGACGGACGGCGGCTTTTCCAAGCCTTCGGTGTCCCATACTGACCGTGGGCAGGGCGGGGAGTTTTGCGGAGATAAATCTCAACGCTGACCCAGCTGAGACTCGAACCTGGCAACTACAGATTACGAAGAAAATCGGGGCAGATAGACTGAAGAGGCCTAACAGCTGGGATTATATTTTATGGATGAAAAAAAAAGTCGCCTTCTATTTCCGACATTTATAGCACATGGCAAACGATCGATTTATTCTGTTAAAATTTTGACACTTTTCAACCTTTTGCACTTTGACAATACTTCCCTTTTCCCCCTTAGATACTCTTGTCCCCCTACCTTGCCTCCATTCCCCCACCTTATTTTTTTTTCTAGATCCGGTCCTGCTTATGCACGTTAAAGAATACGTAGGAGGACCTTGACAAACGGTTCCATCTGTCTCTTCTCATCTATCGCCTTCCTCTAACCTACTGGTTCTCAACCTCTTATGCTTCAGGCACCCCTTGGAAATGTGTATATAACTGGCGTACCCCTTTTATAGATAGATAAAACTATAGTTATAGTATAACAATGGGAATAAAATAAAACGTATATATCAGTGTTTCTCAACCTTTTATGCTTCACGTACCCCCTGGAAATGTGTATGTAACTGGCGTACCCCTTTTATAGATAGATAAAACTATAGTTATAGTATAACAATGGGAATAAAATAAAACATATATATCAGTGGTTCTCAACCTCTTATGCTTCAGGCACCCCTTGGAAATGTGTATATAACTGGCGTACCCCTTTTATAGATAGATAAAACTATAGTTATAGTATAACAATGGGAATAAAATAAAACGTACATATCAGTGGTTCTCAAACTTTTATGCTTCACGTACCCCCTGGAAATGTGTATGTAACTGGCGTACCCCTTTTACAGATAGATAAAACTATAGTTATAGTATAACAAAGGGAATAAAATAAAACGTATATATCAGTGGTTCTCAATATTTTATGCTTCACGTACCCCCTGGAAATGTGTATGTAATTGGCGTACCCCTTGTATAGATAGATAAAATTATAGTTATAGTGTAACAATGGGAATAAAATAAAACATACATATATCAGTGGTTCTCAACATTTTATGCTTCACGTACCCCCTGGAAATGTGCATGTAACTGGCGTACCCCTTGTATAGATAGATAAAACTATAGTTATAGTATAACAATGGGAATAAAATAAAACATATATATCAGTGGTTCTCAAACTTTTATGATTCACGTACCCCCTGGAAATGTGTATGTAACTGTCGTACCCCTTGTATAGATAGATAAAACTATAGTTATAGTATAACAATGGGAATAAAATAAAACATATATATCAGTGGTTCTCATCCTTTTATGCTTCACGTACCCCCTTGAAATGTGTATGTAACTGGCGTACCCCTTGTATAGATAGATAAAACTATAATTATAGTATAACAATGGGAATAAAACAAAACATATATATCAGTGATTCTCAACCTTTTATGCTTCACGTACCCCCTTGAAATGTGTATGTAACTGGCGTACCCCTTGTATAGATAGATAAAACTATAATTATAGTATAACAATGGGAATAAAATAAAACATATATATCAGTGATTCTCAACCTTTTATGCTTCACGTACCCCCTTGAAATGTGTATGTAACTGACGTACCCCTTGTATAGATAGATAAAACTATAATTATAGTATAACAATGGGAATAAAACAAAACATATATATCAGTGATTCTCAACCTTTTATGCTTCACGTACCCCCTTGAAATGTGTATGTAACTGGCGTACCCCTTGTATAGATAGATAAAACTATAATTATAGTATAACAATGGGAATAAAACAAAACATATATATCAGTGATTCTCAACCTTTTATGCTTCACGTACCCCCTTGAAATGTGTATGTAACTGACGTACCCCTTGTATAGATAGATAAAACTATAATTATAGTATAACAATGGGAATAAAATAAAACATATATATCAGTGATTCTCAACCTTTTATGCTTCACGTACCCCCTGGAAATGTGTATGTAACTGGCGTACCCCTTGTATAGATAGATAAAACTATAGTTATAGTATAACAATGGGAATAAAATACAACATATATATCAGTGATTCTCAACCTTTTTATGCTTCACGTACCCCCTGGAAATGTGTATGTAACTGGCGTACCCCTTGTATAGATAGATAGAACTATAGTTATAGTATAACAATGGGAATAAAATACAACATATATATCAGTGATTCTCAACCTTTTATGCTTCACGTACCCCTGGAAATGTGTATGTAACTGGCGTACCCCTTGTGTAGATAGATAAAACTATAGTTATAGTATAACAATGGGAATAAAATAAAACATATGTATCAGTGATTCTCAACCTTTTATGCTTCACGTACCCCCTGGAAATGTGTATGTAACTGGCGTACCCCTTGTATAGATAGATGAAACTATAGTTATAGTATAACAATGGGAATAAAATAAAACATATATATCAGTAGTTCTCAACCTTTTATGCTTCACGTACCCCCTGGAAATGTGTATGTAACTGGCGTACCCCTTGTATAGATAGATAAAACTATAGTTATAGTATAACAATGGGAATAAAATACAACATATATATCAGTGATTCTCAACCTTTTATGCTTCACGTAACCCCTGGAAATGTGTATGTAACTGGCGTACCCCTTGTATAGATAGATGAAACTATAGTTATAGTATAACAATGGGAATAAAATAAAACATATATATCAGTGATTCTCAACCTGTTATGCTTCACGTACCCCCTGGAAATGTGTATGTAACTGGCGTACCCCTTGTATAGATAGATAAAATTATAGTCATAGTGTAACAATGGGAATAAAATAAAACATATATATCAGTGGTTCTCAACCTTTTATGCTTCACGTACCCCCTGGAAATCTGCATGTAACTGGCGTACCCCTTGTATAGATAGATAAAATTATAGTTATAGTGTAACAATGGGAATAAAATAAAACATATATATCAGTGGTTCTCAACCTTTTATGCTTCACGTACCCCCTGGAAATGTGTATGTAAACTGGCGTACCCCTTGTATAGATAGATAAAACTATAGTTATAGTATAACAATAGGAATAAAATAAAACATATATATCAGTGGTTCTTAACCTTTTATGCTTCACGTACCCCCTGGAAATGTGTATGTAACTGGCGTACCCCTTGTATAGATAGATAAAACTATAGTTATAGTATAACAATGGGAATAAAATAAAACATATGTATCAGTGATTCTCAACCTTTTATGCTTCACGTACCCCCTGGAAATGTGTATGTAACTGGCGTACCCCTTGTATAGATAGATGAAACTATAGTTATAGTATAACAATGGGAATAAAATAAAACATATATATCAGTAGTTCTCAACCTTTTATGCTTCACGTACCCCCTGGAAATGTGTATGTAACTGGCGTACCCCTTGTATAGATAGATAAAACTATAGTTATAGTATAACAATGGGAATAAAATACAACATATATATCAGTGATTCTCAACCTTTTATGCTTCACGTAACCCCTGGAAATGTGTATGTAACTGGCGTACCCCTTGTATAGATAGATGAAACTATAGTTATAATATAACAATGGGAATAAAATAAAACATATATATCAGTGATTCTCAACCTGTTATGCTTCACGTACCCCCTGGAAATGTGTATGTAACTGGCGTACCCCTTGTATAGATAGATAAAATTATAGTCATAGTGTAACAATGGGAATAAAATAAAACATATATATCAGTGGTTCTCAACCTTTTATGCTTCACGTACCCCCTGGAAATCTGCATGTAACTGGCGTACCCCTTGTATAGATAGATAAAATTATAGTTATAGTGTAACAATGGGAATAAAATAAAACATATATATCAGTGGTTCTCAACCTTTTATGCTTCACGTACCCCCTGGAAATGTGTATGTAAACTGGCGTACCCCTTGTATAGATAGATAAAACTATAGTTATAGTATAACAATAGGAATAAAATAAAACATATATATCAGTGGTTCTTAACCTTTTATGCTTCACGTACCCCCTGGAAATGTGTATGTAACTGGCGTACCCCTTGTATAGATAGATAAAACTATAGTTATAGTATAACAATGGGAATAAAATAAAACATATGTATCAGTGATTCTCAACCTTTTATGCTTCACGTACCCCCTGGAAATGTGTATGTAACTGGCGTACCCCTTGAATAGATAGATAAAATTATAGGTATAGTGTAACAATGGGAATAAAATAAAACATATATATCAGTGGTTCTCAACCTTTTATGCTTCACGTACCCCCTGGAAATGTGTATGTAACTGGCGTACCCCTTGTATAGATAGATAAAACTATAATTATAGTATAGCAATGGGAATGAAATAAAACATATATATCATTTTTCTCAACCTTTTATGCTTCACATATCCCCTGGAAATGTGTATGTAACTGGCGTACCCCTTGTATAGATAGATAAAATTATAGTTATAGTATAACAATGGGAATAAAATAAAACATATATATCAGTGGTTCTTAACCTTTTATGCTTCACATACCCCCTGGAAATGTGTATGTAACTGGCGTACCCCTTGAATAGCTAGATAAAATTATAGGTATAGTGTAACAATGGGAATAAAATAAAACATATATATCAGTGATTCTCAACCTTTTATGCTTCACGTACCCCTGGAAATGTGTATGTAACTGGTGTACCCCTTGTATAGATAGATAAAACTATAGTTATAGTATAACAATGGGAATAAAATAAAGCATATATATCAGTGGTTCTTAACCTTTTATGCTTCACATACCCCCTGGAAATGTGTATGTAACTGGCGTACCCCTTGAATAGATAGATAAAATTATAGGTATAGTGTAACAATGGGAATAAAATAAAACATATATATCAGTGATTCTCAACCTTTTATGCTTCACGTCCCCCCTGGAAATGTGTGTGTAATTGGCGTACCCCTTGTATAGATAGATAAAACTATAGTTATAGTATAACAATGGGAATAAAATAAAACATATATATCAGTGATTCTCAACCTTTTATGCTTCACGTCCCCCCTGGAAATGTGTGTGTAATTGGCGTACCCCTTGTATAGATAGATAAAACTATAGTTATAGTATAACAATGGGAATAAAATAAAGCATATATATCAGTGGTTCTTAACCTTTTATGCTTCACATACCCCCTGGAAATGTGTATGTAACTGGCGTACCCCTTGTATAGATAGATAAAACTATAGTTATAGTACAACAATGGGAATAAAATAAAACATATGTATCAGTGATTCTCAACCTTTTATGCTTCACGTACCCCCTGGAAATGTGTATGTAACTGGCGTACCCCTTGAATAGATAGATAAAATTATAGGTATAGTGTAACAATGGGAATAAAATAAAACATATATATCAGTGGTTCTCAACCTTTTATGCTTCACGTACCCGCTGGAAATGTGTATGTAACTGGTGGAACCCCTTGTATAGATAGATAAAACTATAGATATAATATAACAATGGGAATAAAATAAAACATATATATCAGTGGTTCTCAACCTTTTATGCTTTACGTACCCCCTGGAAATGTGTATGTAACTGGCGTACCCCTTGTATAGATAGAAAAATTATAGTTATAGTGTAACAATGGGAATAAAATAAAACATATATATCAGTGGTTCTCAACCTTTTATGCTTCACGTACCCCCTGGAAATGTGTATGTAACTGGCGTACCCCTTGTATAGATAGATAAAACTATAATTATAGTGTAACAATGGGAATGAAATAAAATATATATATCAGTTTTTCTCAACCTTTTATGCTTCACGTATCCTCTGGAAATGTGTATGTAACTGGCGTACCCCTTGTATAGATAGATAAAACTATAGTTATAGTATAACAATGGGAATAAAATAAAACATATATATCAGTGGTTCTTAACCTTTTATGCTTCACATACCCCCTGGAAATGTGTATGTAACTGGCGTACCCCTTGAATAGATAGATAAAATTATAGGTATAGTGTAACAATGGGAATAAAATAAAACATATATATCAGTGATTCTCAACCTTTTATGCTTCACGTACCCCCTGGAAATGTGTGTGTAATTGGCGTACCCCTTGTATAGATAGATAAAACTATAGTTATAGTATAACAATAGGAATAAAATAAAACATATATATCAGTGGTTCTCAACCTTTTATGCTTCACGTACCCCCTGGAAATGTGTATGTAAACTGGCGTACCCCTTGTATAGATAGATAAAACTATAGTTATAATATAACAATAGGAATAAAATAAAACATATATATCAGTGGTTCTTAACCTTTTATGCTTCACGTACCCCCTGGAAATGTGTATGTAACTGGCGTACCCCTTGTATAGATAGATAAAACTATAGTTATAGTATAACAATGGGAATAAAATACAACATATATATCAGTGATTCTCAACCTTTTTATGCTTCACGTACCCCCTGGAAATGTGTATGTAACTGGCGTACCCCTTGTATAGATAGATAGAACTATAGTTATAGTATAACAATGGGAATAAAATACAACATATATATCAGTGATTCTCAACCTTTTATGCTTCACGTACCCCTGGAAATGTGTATGTAACTGGCGTACCCCTTGTGTAGATAGATAAAACTATAGTTATAGTATAACAATGGGAATAAAATAAAACATATGTATCAGTGATTCTCAACCTTTTATGCTTCACGTACCCCCTGGAAATGTGTATGTAACTGGCGTACCCCTTGTATAGATAGATGAAACTATAGTTATAGTATAACAATGGGAATAAAATAAAACATATATATCAGTAGTTCTCAACCTTTTATGCTTCACGTACCCCCTGGAAATGTGTATGTAACTGGCGTACCCCTTGTATAGATAGATAAAACTATAGTTATAGTATAACAATGGGAATAAAATACAACATATATATCAGTGATTCTCAACCTTTTATGCTTCACGTAACCCCTGGAAATGTGTATGTAACTGGCGTACCCCTTGTATAGATAGATAAAACTATAGTTATAGTATAACAATGGGAATAAAATAAAACATATATATCAGTGATTCTCAACCTTTTATGCGTCACGTACCCCTTGGAAATGTGTATGTAACTGGAGTACCCCTTGTATAGATAGATAAAACTATAGTTATAGTATAACAATGGGAATAAAATAAAACATATGTATCAGTGATTCTCTACCTTTTATGCTTCACGTACCCCCTGGAAATGTGTATGTAACTGGCGTACCCCTTGTATAGATAGATGAAACTATAGTTATAGTATAACAATGGGAATAAAATAAAACATATATATCAGTGATTCTCAACCTGTTATGCTTCACGTACCCCCTGGAAATGTGTATGTAACTGGCGTACCCCTTGTATAGATAGATAAAATTATAGTCATAGTGTAACAATGGGAATAAAATAAAACATATATATCAGTGGTTCTCAACCTTTTATGCTTCACGTACCCCCTGGAAATGTGTATGTAAACTGGCGTACCCCTTGTATAGATAGATAAAACTATAGTTATAGTATAACAATAGGAATAAAATAAAACATATATATCAGTGGTTCTTAACCTTTTATGCTTCACGTACCCCCTGGAAATGTGTATGTAACTGGCGTACCCCTTGTATAGATAGATAAAACTATAGTTATAGTATAACAATGGGAATAAAATAAAACATATGTATCAGTGATTCTCAACCTTTTATGCTTCACGTACCCCCTGGAAATGTGTATGTAACTGGCGTACCCCTTGAATAGATAGATAAAATTATAGGTATAGTGTAACAATGGGAATAAAATAAAACATATATATCAGTGGTTCTCAACCTTTTATGCTTCACGTACCCCCTGGAAATGTGTATGTAACTGGCGTACCCCTTGTATAGATAGATAAAACTATAATTATAGTATAACAATGGGAATGAAATAAAACATATATATCATTTTTCTCAACCTTTTATGCTTCACGTATCCCCTGGAAATGTGTATGTAACTGGCGTACCCCTTGTATAGATAGATAAAATTATAGTTATAGTATAACAATGGGAATAAAATAAAACATATATATCAGTGGTTCTTAACCTTTTATGCTTCACATACCCCCTGGAAATGTGTATGTAACTGGCGTACCCCTTGAATAGATAGATAAAATTATAGGTATAGTGTAACAATGGGAATAAAATAAAACATATATATCAGTGATTCTCAACCTTTTATGCTTCACATACCCCCTGGAAATGTGTATGTAACTGGCGTACCCCTTGAATAGATAGATAAAATTATAGGTATAGTGTAACAATGGGAATAAAATAAAACATATATATCAGTGATTCTCAACCTTTTATGCTTCACGTACCCCCTGGAAATGTGTGTGTAATTGGCGTACCCCTTGTATAGATAGATAAAACTATAGTTATAGTATAACAATAGGAATAAAATAAAACATATATATCAGTGGTTCTCAACCTTTTATGCTTCACGTACCCCCTGGAAATGTGTATGTAAACTGGCGTACCCCTTGTATAGATAGATAAAACTATAGTTATAATATAACAATAGGAATAAAATAAAACATATATATCAGTGGTTCTTAACCTTTTATGCTTCACGTACCCCCTGGAAATGTGTATGTAACTGGCGTACCCCTTGTATAGATAGATAAAACTATAGTTATAGTATAACAATGGGAATAAAATACAACATATATATCAGTGATTCTCAACCTTTTTATGCTTCACGTACCCCCTGGAAATGTGTATGTAACTGGCGTACCCCTTGTATAGATAGATAGAACTATAGTTATAGTATAACAATGGGAATAAAATACAACATATATATCAGTGATTCTCAACCTTTTATGCTTCACGTACCCCTGGAAATGTGTATGTAACTGGCGTACCCCTTGTGTAGATAGATAAAACTATAGTTATAGTATAACAATGGGAATAAAATAAAACATATGTATCAGTGATTCTCAACCTTTTATGCTTCACGTACCCCCTGGAAATGTGTATGTAACTGGCGTACCCCTTGTATAGATAGATGAAACTATAGTTATAGTATAACAATGGGAATAAAATAAAACATATATATCAGTAGTTCTCAACCTTTTATGCTTCACGTACCCCCTGGAAATGTGTATGTAACTGGCGTACCCCTTGTATAGATAGATAAAACTATAGTTATAGTATAACAATGGGAATAAAATACAACATATATATCAGTGATTCTCAACCTTTTATGCTTCACGTAACCCCTGGAAATGTGTATGTAACTGGCGTACCCCTTGTATAGATAGATAAAACTATAGTTATAGTATAACAATGGGAATAAAATAAAACATATATATCAGTGATTCTCAACCTTTTATGCGTCACGTACCCCTTGGAAATGTGTATGTAACTGGAGTACCCCTTGTATAGATAGATAAAACTATAGTTATAGTATAACAATGGGAATAAAATAAAACATATGTATCAGTGATTCTCTACCTTTTATGCTTCACGTACCCCCTGGAAATGTGTATGTAACTGGCGTACCCCTTGTATAGATAGATGAAACTATAGTTATAGTATAACAATGGGAATAAAATAAAACATATATATCAGTGGTTCTCAACCTGTTATGCTTCACGTACCCCCTGGAAATGTGTATGTAACTGGCGTACCCCTTGTATAGATAGATAAAATTATAGTCATAGTGTAACAATGGGAATAAAATAAAACATATATATCAGTGGTTCTCAACCTTTTATGCTTCACGTACCCCCTGGAAATGTGTATGTAAACTGGCGTACCCCTTGTATAGATAGATAAAACTATAGTTATAGTATAACAATAGGAATAAAATAAAACATATATATCAGTGGTTCTTAACCTTTTATGCTTCACGTACCCCCTCGAAATGTGTATGTAACTGGCGTACCCCTTGTATAGATAGATAAAACTATAGTTATAGTATAACAATGGGAATAAAATAAAACATATATATCAGTGATTCTCAACCTTTTATACTTCATGTACCCCCTGGAAATGAGGTTTGTGCGTCTGCCTAAGGAAATACAAGGGGTACGCCAGTTACATACACATTTCCAGTTACATACACATAATTTAAAGTAATGTAACTATGTACTTGTAAAGAGCATGCGAAATGCAAATTATTATTTACTCCCTAAATGCGATGAATTACCACACTAGCCTGTGTTGCTGATTCTAGCGACCAATAGGGGCGGGGGTGGCTTTGACGGCTAGGCTTTTAACCTGCAGTTCCCAGATTCGAGTGCCGTCTTGCACACCATTGAGATTTATCTCCGCAGAACTCCCCGCCCTGCCTTCGGTAAGGAGGGAACACCGATGGGCTTGGAAAGACCGCCGTCCGTCGGATGGAAAGGTTACCCATGCCCGTGTGCGGGAGAGCCACATCTGTGCACATTAAAGAACACGCTGGATGGACTAGTCAGAGAGGCTACCATCTGTCTCCTAACATCTGTTCAGTGGTTCCCCTCACCCAACCTTCTCTGAGCCCTCGAGGTAAATTAAGACCCCCTCCTGGTATTAAGATCACCTCCTGGGGCGGGGTGGCTCAGTCGGTAGTGCTCCATGCTCGTAATCTGTAGTTCCCAGGTTCGAGTCCCAGCTGGGTCAGCGTTGAGATTTATCTCCGCAAAATTCCCCGCCCTGCCCACGGTCAGTAGGGGACACCGATGGGCTTGGAAAGGCCGCCGTCCGTCAGATGGGACGTTAATCCGTGGCCCCGTGTGCGGGAGAGTCATACCCTGTGCACGTTAAAGAATACGCTGGATGGCCTTGACGGGAGGCTACCATCTGTCTCCCAACAGCTGTTCCAGTGGGTCCCCTCCCCCAACCTTCTCTGAGCCTTCGGGGTCCATGTGACCTGGCCATTTAGCCCATGGTGTGCAAAAAAGTGCCGCTCAGAGGTAAAACAACCCAACCCAACCCCTCACCCAACCTTATCTGAGCCCTCGGGGTAAATTAAGACCCCCTCCCCCCCTGCTCAAGCAACTGCTTGCCACAAAGGTCTGACAGGAGCCTGTCAGTTTATACGCTATAGTAGATGGTCTGTTAGAAAGGCGAGACCTCAGCAGAAAAACAACACAAACATCCATGTTTTACCCGGGGTAAGCGTCAATTTATTAAGGCACCTCATATTCCGACTGAAGTACGACACAAAATCAATATTTGACAGAAGCACAATCAGGGAAATGACTCAACGGATAAGCATAGATGCGAAGCACCGATATTTACAATGTTATCACTCGAATCGCTTATCTGCAATCTTACTATTGCTTTACACCTCTGAGTGTGAGGATTTATCTAAAGAGTTGTTCATCCTATTTTCTGTACTCCTTGAGCAGATGGCAACAAAGTGTATATCAACATTACAACTCGTAAAGTGTAATCTGTATCACTGTTCTCAAATCTCGGGGGTCGTGACCCATTTCTTGGTCGTCGGAGATTAAGGATTAACGCAGCCATATGGAAGCTTTTATTTATTGCACAAAAGTCAAATCATCCAGTTTTTAGCGCGTTCCATTTGTGAAATGTCAGTCTGCGTTCCCATATAATATATAAAGAAGAAAGTTTGTGAGTCTCTCCGCTTATGCAGCCGATCACCAGAAGAGCTAGACTTTGCACGAACGTTCTCTTTACCCAGGGGAAGAATATAGGCTATGTACAGTCGCTCAAAAAAGTATCCGAACGCTATGGTTGATTACAGAATTCAGAAAAAATATCTGGTAGCGATTTTTTTTTAGAAATTAGTCTGGACACGTGGTGACACGTCGTGACACGAAGGTTGACATCTGGCAACCTTCGTGTCACGTGATTACAGAATTCAGGAATTAATATCTGCAGCGTGTACAGCAATTGTACACGCTCCAGTTACCGTTCACAGCAAACTGGAGCGTGTGCAGTAACTGCACACGCTCCAGTTTGCTGTGAACGGTAACTGCACACGCTCAATATTTCCGTGAGTGAGCCCACACGATCTAGTATCAAAATAATATGACCACCTACAGTCGCTCAAAAAAGTATCCGAACACTACAGTTGATTACAGAATTCGGAAAAAATATCTGGAGCGTGTACAGCAACTGTACACGCTCCAGTTACCGTTCACAGCAAACTGGAGCGTGTGCAGTTACTGCACACGCTCCACTTTCCTGTGAACGGTAACTGCACACGCTCAATATTTCCGTGAGTGAGCCCACACGATCTAGTATCAAAATAATATGACCACCTACAGTCGCTCAAAAAAGTATCCGAACACTACAGTTGATTACAGAATTCGGAAAAAATATCTGGAGCGTGTACAGCAACTGTACACGCTCCAGTTTGCTGTGAACGGTAACTGCACACGCTCAATATTTCCGTTAGTGAGCCCACATGATCTAGTATCAAAATAATATGACCACCTACAGTCGCTCAAAAAAGTATCCGAACGCTATGGTTGATTACAGAATTCAGAAAAAATATCTGGTAGCGATTTTTTTTTAGAAATTAGTGATCTGGCAACCTTCGTGTCACGTGACACGAAGTTTGCCAGATGTTGAGGTTCAGGTTTTTCGCTTTCCTTTTTCTTAAGGTCGCGTCGCTAGCGACTTTAAGAAACTCTCGCTGCCCTCGCTTGTGTCTTTTAATAAACTCTCACTGCCTCGCTGGCGACTTCAATGAACTCTCGCTGCATCACTGGCGACTTCAATAAACTCTCCCTTCATCGCTGGCGACTTCAATAAACTCTCGCTGCATCGCTGGCGACTTCAATAAACTCTCGCTTCATCGCTGGCGACTTCAATAAACTCTCGCTGCATCGCTGGTGACTTTTCAGAAACTCTCGCTGACTACTTTTATGAACTCTCACTGCCTCGTTGGCGACTTTAAGAAACTCTCGCTGCCCTCGCTGGTGTCTTTTAAGAAACTCTCACTGCCTCGCTTGCGCAGAGGTATCGCATTAGTTATCGGTGACATTGTCGCTGCTGAAGAGTCCGGTTCGAGTCCTGGAATGGCGCGATCATTTGTTCTCTCGTGACCTGTAGATAAGCTAATCGCTTTGAGAGTCTGATCATCAATTCACATAATTAGATGCATGATGAAACTAAGAAAATTTGAAAGCGTTGCAAATGTATACAATGAATTAGGTATTTTACAAATAAGGATATTATATCTCTTTCAGGTACTGAAATACATAAGGATGAATTTTAATGTTGAAACTTTACGGACATTTGAAAAGAATACTCGACTGTCAAAAAATCTTTTCTTACTTGATTTAAAAGCGAACAAAACTATTGTTGAAAAACATTATGTTTATTTGGCGCCAAAGTTTTTTAACTGCTTACCAGAGTACATCAAAGGAATAAGAAATGATAACTTTTTCTATAAGGAATTAAGAAAATGGATTTTGAATGTGGTAAATATTGAGACTATGTTTTAGAAATGAAAGAGATTTAAATGTAATATAATTTCATTTGATGCTGAGTTGCCCTTAAGGTGCTCAACTGAATCACTTACTAACGCACAGTTCAATATAGATTTTTATATTTTTTTTTGTTTTCTACACAGTAAAGTTTTTTTATTTTTTTTTGCTACTGATCTAAGGGACCTGGGTTCGAGCCCCGGAATTAGGCATGGATGTGTGTGTCGTTTTCCTGCTGAGGTCCTGCCATCCTCTCAGATCTCCAACTGTGGCATATAAACTGACAGGCTCCTGTCAGACCTCTGTGGCAAGTAGCTGCTTGAGGGGGTATTTATTATTTTTTTATTATATAGCTCAGGATAGACTTGCTTGGAGAACTAATTTGCACGGTCTGGTTGGACCTCCGTAGCCCATGGCTGCTTGAGGATGATGATGATGATAATGATAATTTTCAAACTTATAAATTGGTTAAATATTTACTTAGATTTTTTTTGATCAAGCTAGCGAAGTGTGAGGAAATGTGAAACTGAAGCATGTTGCCTTTTCATTTTATTACAACAAAACTGTTAAATTTCTTCCACGAGCGAGTTTCTGCTCTCGTGGAAGACAGCATTTTTTCTCAGACTTGTGCTGAAAAATGTAGGTAAAATTATAAAACACTAATGAAACATAGTATTAAAATTTTCCATATATATGGTATGAATAAATATATGATTTTTATTGGACAAACTATGTATAAAGAAGAATATATATTAGAAAATGTAATAATTTAAAATTGTGTATCTGAGATATACAACATTATATATATTTCATTATAACTTCAGTTCTAAGGTACAAACATGTAAATGTACTGCATATTCTGAGAATAAATTATCTATCTATCTAATTTGAAAAATAATGACGGTTGAAAAACTTTCAATTTCTCTATTTTGTAACTTTCTGAGTATTGATTTCTTAGCCCACTCTTGTGGGTTGGGTTGGGTTGTTTTACTTCTGAGCGGCACTTTTTTGCACACCATGGGCTAAATGGCCAGGTCACATGGCCCCCTAAGGCTCAGAGAAGGTTGGGGGAGGGGAGCCACTGGAACAGCTGTTGGGAGACAGATGGTAGCCTCCCGTCAAGGCCATCCAGCGTGTTCTTTAACGTTGGGTTGTTTTACCTCTGAGCGGCACTTTTTTGCACACCATGGACTAAATGGCCAGGTCACATGGCCCCCTAAGGCTCAGAGAAGGTTGGGGGAGGGGAGCCACTGGAACAGCTGTTGGGAGACAGATGGTAGCCTCCCGTCAAGGCCATCCAGCGTGTTCTTTAACGTTGGGTTGTTTTACCTCTGAGCGGCACTTTTTTGCACACCATGGACTAAATGGCCAGGTCACATGGCCCCCTAAGGCTCAGAGAAGGTTGGGGGAGGGGAGCCACTGGAACAGCTGTTGGGAGACAGATGGTAGCCTCCCGTCAAGGCCATCCAGCGTGTTCTTTAACGTTGGGTTGTTTTACCTCTGAGCGGCACTTTTTTGCACACCATGGACTAAATGGCCAGGTCACATGGCCCCCTAAGGCTCAGAGAAGGTTGGGGGAGGGGAGCCACTGGAACAGCTGTTGGGAGACAGATGGTAGCCTCCCGTCAAGGCCATCCAGCGTGTTCTTTAACTTTGGGTTGTTTTACCTCTGAGCGGCACTTTTTTGCACACCATGGACTAAATGGCCAGGTCACATGGCCCCCTAAGGCTCAGAGAAGGTTGGGGGAGGGGAGCCACTGGAACAGCTGTTGGGAGACAGATGGTAGCCTCCCGTCAAGGCCATCCAGCGTGTTCTTTAACGTTGGGTTGTTTTACCTCTGAGCGGCACTTTTTTGCACACCATAAGTTAAATGGCCAGGTCACAAGGACCCCGAAGGCTCAGAGAAGGTTGGGGGAGGGGACCCACTAGAACAGCTGTTGGGAGACAGATGGTAGCCTCCCGTCAAGGCCATCCAGCGTTCTTTAACGTTGGGTTGTTTTGCCTCTGAGCGGCACTTTTTTGTACACCATAGGTTAAATGGCCAGGTCACAAGGACCCCGAAGGCTCAGAGAAGGTTGGGGGAGGGGACCCACTGGAACAGCTGTTGGGAGACAGATAGTAGCCTCCCGTCAAGGCCATCCAGCGTGTTCTTTAACGTTGGTTGTTTTACCTCTGAGTGGCACTTTTTTGCACACCATAGGTTAAATGGCCAGGTCACAAGGACCCCGAAGGCTCAGAGAAGGTTGAGAAAGGGGACCCACTGGAACAGCTGTTGGGAGACAGATGGTAGCCTCCCGTCAAGGCCATCCAGCGTGTTCTTTAACGTTGGGTTGTTTTACCTCTGAGTGGCACTTTTTTGCACACCATAGGTTAAATGGCCAGGTCACATGGACCCCGAAGGCTCAGAGAAGGTTTGGGGAGGGGACCCACTGGAACAGCTGTTGGGAGACAGATGGTAGCCTCCCGTCAAGGCCATCCAGCGTGTTCTTTAACGTGCACAGGGTATGGCTTTCCCGCACACGGGGCCACGGCTTAACGTCCCATCCGACGGAAGGCGGCCTTTCCAAGCCCATCGGTGTCCCTTACTGACCGTGGACAGGACGCGGAATTTTTGCGGAGACCACTCTTGTGCAAAAAAGTGCTGTTCAGAGGTTATATTATTTTACCTCTGAGCTGCGCTTCTTTTCACACAATCGGCTAAATCGCGAGATCATAAGGATCTCAACATCTCAGGGAAGATTGGAGGGATGCGACCCACTGGACAACTGTTGGGAGACAGATGGTAGCCTCCCGTCAAGACTATCCAGCGTGTTCGTTAACGCGCACAGATTATGGCTCTCCCACACACGGAGCCACGGTTTAACTTCCCATCCAACGGACGGCGGCTTTTCCTAGCCCACTGATGCCCCCTACTGCCCGAGGGCAGGGTGGGGATTGTGTGGAGATAAATCTGAACACTGGTACTGGGAGGACTCGAACCAGGGAAGTACAGATTACGAGCGTGGTGCTCTACCTACTGAGCATCGGCGCCCCAAATCGTAGATACGATGATCAAAGAGTTTATATTGAGAGCAGCAATTTGGACGCCACCTTCCGCAGATAGGGGGAACTAAACTCTTCTTGTTTCAGAAGATGAACAGAAAAAAAAAACATTTTTTGTTGGATTTTTTGGAGGGGGCTTGACGTTTTAAGTCTTTGATTTTCGGCGATTTCCTCAGAAAATAACCCGCTATTAACCCCCCTCCATACTTGGGTGCGCAAATGTTGCCTGACTTCTCTGAAAGTAAACTTCAAGAGGCCGTCCCGTGGCCGAGTGGTTAGCGCGCTTGGCTACTGATCTACGGGACCTGGGTTCGAGCCCCGGGTAAGGCATGGACGTTCGTGTTGTTTTTCTGTTGAGGTCCTGCCATCCTCTCAGACCTTCTATTATGGCATATAAACTGACAGGCTCCTATCAGACCTCTGTGGCAAGCAGCTGCTTGAGGCGGTATTTATTTTTTAAACTTCAAGAAGAGAATTTTATTACTTTTCTAAGAAGTTGCGAATGTAAGGTATTCACGACATCTCTAAATAAGAAGAAACTGCATTGGAATCTGTCGCAGAGAGTTCTGCAGTGGGTCTTCAACTCAACCATTCTCCTGATTTCTCATATCCTTCGACAAGAAGATAAAAAGTCCCGCTCAGGTGTAACACATCTCAGCACAGCAAATCCTGTCAATCAAAGAGAGCAACGTCACCAGAACTCCCCGAGCGCCGCCTAGTGTATGACATCAGAGAACCGGTCGAGCGGGCTCCTCAACAGCTGAGCTCTAACAAGCATCAGTCCCAGAAAAAACGGCTCCACAGAACGAAAACAGCACGACGAGGGAGAGAAGCACAAAAAACAATAACTCGATTTTACTGTCTGGTTTACCCTCCCAACTAACAGGACTCGTAAAGCAAACCTATTTTCTTTTTTTTTAATTATTTAGTTGCAGTGTTCTGTAGTCAGTTGTGCAGGACTGATCTACACCAAGGGGAACTTAGAGACAAGTGTAGACAGTATTACAGTGTGTCACCAGTTTCGAGAGAGTGTTTTAATAGAGAGACGCTTTCACGCCGATCCTGGCGGACGTTAACACCAGTCGGTGCTTGTTGGATGAGTTGGAGGCTTTAGGCCGCTTCGTGTTCGGTATCTGCCTGTGACAAAACCCTTCTAGCATATTCGCTTTTCCCTTTACCTCAAAATAGATCCAGAAGCTACGAAGAAATTGTATGGGGAAAACTTCGTCTGTTGCAGGATTCAGGTAAGGTTTTTATTTATCGCTCTTGTATACGTTGATCTTGCATAAGTTTTTGGTGTTTATTTGTTAAGCTTCAGTTTGCAATATGACAATTTGTTTCGTAATTATGGATTATAGGACTTGGTAAAGTGGAGGTTTTAAATTTTCGCTTCTCAGAATTTTAGGCGTAGATTTTCTTTCTGCGATTTAAGCTACAAGCTTCAAATGTGTTTAAACCGTGACGTTGTTTCAATTATTACTGTTTTTTCAGCTGATGTCGTCTTTTAAGTTGGCGTTTAAGAAATTTAAACATAATGTAGAATAGGGGTTCTCAACGTGGAGTACGCGTACAGTCGTCCAAAAAAGTATCCGAACACTATGATAGATAACAGAATTCAGAAAAAATATCTAGCAACGTTTTTTTTAGAAATTAGTGATCTTTTATATAGAAATAGAAATTCGTGTCACGTGACACGAAGGTTGCCAGATCACTAATTTCTAAAAAAAAATCGTTGCCAGATATTTTTCCAGAATTCTGTAATCAACCATAGTGTTCGGATATTTTTTTTGAGCGACTGTACCCATTAGGGTACACGGTAAAAAATTTTGCGGTACGCCATAAGAGCTCAAAAGTCGCTAGTATATGTTATATATATATATGTTTTATTTTATTACCATTGTTATACAATAACTATAGTTTTATCTATCTATACAAGGGGTACGCCAGTTACATACACATTTCCAGGGGGTACGTGAAGCATAAAAGGTTGAGAACCACTGATATATATGTTTTATTTTATTTCCATTGTTATACTATAACTATAGTTTTATCTATCTATACAAGGGGTACGCCAGTTACATACACATTTCCAGGGGGTACGTGAAGCATAAAAGGTTGAGAACCACTGATATATATGTTTTATTTTATTCCCATTGTTATACTATAACTATAGTTTTATCTATCTATACAAGGGGTACGCCAGTTACATACACATTTCCAGGGGGTACGTGAAGCATAAAAGGTTGAGAACCACTGATATATATGTTTTATTTTATTCCCATTGTTATACTATAACTATAGTTTTATCTATCTATACAAGGGGTACGCCAGTTACATACACATTTCCAGGGGGTACGTGAAGCATAAAAGGTTGAGAACCACTGATATATATGTTTTATTTTATTCCCATTGTTATACTATAACTATAGTTTTATCTATCTATACAAGGGGTACGCCAGTTACATACACATTTCCAGGGGGTACGTGAAGCATAAAAGGTTGAGAACCACTGATATATATGTTTTATTTTATTCCCATTGTTATACTATAACTATAGTTTTATCTATCTATACAAGGGGTACGCCAGTTACATACACATTTCCAGGGGGTACGTGAAGCATAAAAGGTTGAGAACCACTGATATATATGTTTTATTTTATTCCCATTGTTATACTATAACTATAGTTTTATCTATCTATACAAGGGGTACGCCAGTTACATACACATTTCCAGGGGGTACGTGAAGCATAAAAGGTTGAGAACCACTGATATATATGTTTTATTTTATTTCCATTGTTATACTATAACTATAGTTTTATCTATCTATACAAGGGGTACGCCAGTTACATACACATTTCCAGGGGGTACGTGAAGCATAAAAGGTTGAGAACCACTGATATATATGTTTTATTTTATTCCCATTGTTATACTATAACTATAGTTTTATCTATCTATACAAGGGGTACGCCAGTTACATACACATTTCCAGGGGGTACGTGAAGCATAAAAGGTTGAGAACCACTGATATATATGTTTTATTTTATTCCCATTGTTATACTATAACTATAGTTTTATCTATCTATACAAGGGGTACGCCAGTTACATACACATTTCCAGGGGGTACGTGAAGCATAAAAGGTTGAGAACCACTGATATATATGTTTTATTTTATTCCCATTGTTATACTATAACTATAGTTTTATCTATCTATACAAGGGGTACGCCAGTTACATACACATTTCCAGGGGGTACGTGAAGCATAAAAGGTTGAGAACCACTGATATATATGTTTTATTTTATTCCCATTGTTATACTATAACTATAGTTTTATCTATCTATACAAGGGGTACGCCAGTTACATACACATTTCCAGGGGGTACGTGAAGCATAAAAGGTTGAGAACCACTGATATATATGTTTTATTTTATTCCCATTGTTATACTATAACTATAGTTTTATCTATCTATACAAGGGGTACGCCAGTTACATACACATTTCCAGGGGGTACGTGAAGCATAAAAGGTTGAGAACCACTGATATATATGTTTTATTTTATTCCCATTGTTATACTATAACTATAGTTTTATCTATCTATACAAGGGGTACGCCAGTTACATACACATTTCCAGGGGGTACGTGAAGCATAAAAGGTTGAGAACCACTGATATATATGTTTTATTTTATTCCCATTGTTATACTATAACTATAGTTTTATCTATCTATACAAGGGGTACGCCAGTTACATAAACATTTCCAGGGGGTACGTGAAGCATAAAAGGTTGAGAACCACTGATATATATGTTTTATTTTATTCCCATTGTTATACTATAACTATAGTTTTATCTATCTATACAAGGGGTACGCCAGTTACATACACATTTCCAGGGGGTACGTGAAGCATAAAAGGTTGAGAACCACTGATATATATGTTTATTTTATTCCCATTGGTATACTATAACTATAGTTTTATCTATCTATACAAGGGGTACGCCAGTTACATACACATTTCCAGGGGGTACGTGAAGCATAAAAGGTTGAGAACCACTGATATATATGTTTTATTTTATTCCCATTGTTATACTATAACTATAGTTTTATCTATCTATACAAGGGGTACGCCAGTTACATACACATTTCCAGGGGGTACGTGAAGCATAAAAGGTTGAGAATCACTGATATATGTGTTTTATTTTATTCCCATTGTTATACTATAACTATAGTTTTATCTATCTATACAAGGGGTACGCCAGTTACATACACATTTCCAAGGGGGTACGTGAAGCATAAAAGGTTGAGAATCACTGATATATATGTTTTATTTTATTCCCATCGTTATACTATAACTATAGTTTTATCTATCTATACAAGGGGTACGCCAGTTACATACACATTTCCAGGGGGTACGTGAAGCATAAAAGGTTGAGAACCACTGATATATATGTTTTATTTTATTCCCATTGTTATACTATAACTATAGTTTTATCTATCTATAAAAGGGGTACGCCAGTTACATACACATTTCCAGGGGGTACGTGAAGCATAAAAGGTTGAGAACCACTGATATATATGTTTTATTTTATTCCCATTGTTATACTATAACTATAGTTTTATCTATCTATAAAAGGGGTACGCCAGTTACATACACATTTCCAGGGGGTACGTGAAGCATAAAAGGTTGAGAACCACTGATATATATGTTTTATTTTATTCCCATTGTTATACTATAACTACAGTTTTATCTATCTATACAAGGGGTACGCCAGTTACATACACATTTCCAGGGGGTACGTGAAGCATAAAAGGTTGAGAACCACTGATATATATGTTTTATTTTATTCCCATTGTTATACTATAACTATAGTTTTATCTATCTATAAAAGGGGTACGCCAGTTACATACACATTTCCAGGGGGTACGTCAAGCATAAAAGGTTGAGAACCACTGATATATATGTTTTATTTTATTCCCATTGTTATACTATAACTATAGTTTTATCTATCTATAAAAGGGGTACGCCAGTTACATACACATTTCCAGGGGGTACGTGAAGCATAAAAGGTTGAGAACCACTGATATATATGTTTTATTTTATTCCCATTGTTATACTATAACTATAGTTTTATCTATCTATACAAGGGGTACGCCAGTTACATACACATTTCCAGGGGGTACGTGAAGCATAAAAGGTTGAGAACCACTGATATATATGTTTTATTTTATTCCCATTGTTATACTATAACTATAGTTTTATCTATCTATACAAGAGGTACGCCAGTTACATACACATTTCCAGGGGGTACGTGAAGCATAAAAGGTTGAGAACCACTGATATATATGATTTATTTTATTCCCATTGTTATACTATAACTATAGTTTTATCTATCTATACAAGGGGTACGCCAGTTACATACACATTTCCAGGGGGTACGTGAAGCATAAAAGGTTGAGAACCACTGATATATATGATTTATTTTATTCCCATTGTTATACTGTAACTATAGTTTTATCTATCTATACAAGAGGTACGCCAGTTACATACACATTTCCAGGGGGTACGTGAAGCATAAAAGGTTGAGAACCACTGATATATATGATTTATTTTATTCCCATTGTTATACTATAACTATAGTTTTATCTATCTATACAAGGGGTACGCCAGTTACATACACATTTCCAGGGGGTACGTGAAGCATAAAAGGTTGAGAACCACTGATATATATGTTTTCGATGATTCGATCATTAAAGAACACTAAATTTGTAAAAAGTCAAAAACTTTAAACGAATATTGCTAACGAACTATTGGTGCTAGAAATCTGAACTTTTTTTTTCTGGAGAGTGATGGTAACGGGTTTACGATGACAACATCAACTTTGATCTCACAGGAGTAGGGAAAAAATCCTTTCTTTCTAACAGCAAAGGGAAAAAATCCTTTTGTGTTATATTGCTACTAAGAAAGGCATTACTGCACTTTCTCAATCATCCATTATGTCAAAAAATTTTTAGAGTGTTCAAAAATTGGAAAATATATCAATATGTCTTTTTTTAAAAGCAGCATCCTTTATTCGATAGAGGGCGATGGGTTATTCTTTTAGTTTATGTATATAAAAATACAGGGTGTCTCAAAAATATAGGTACAATAATGCCAATCTATAATTATTCATACGGGCAACATGGCCAAACCAACGGAGTCTCTCTCTGCACAATATGCTGCTTAAAGGAGTTTGCAGACTCCTTTGCCTAACCTCATCATTAGTTACAAAGTCGAACCACCTAATGCCCAAGATACTGCGTAAGCATCTAAAATCAAAAGCATCAAGTTTCCTGTTATCTGGTTTACAAAGCGTCCAAGTTTCACTACCATAATTAACCCTAGGAAGAACCAAACTATTATACAGTAGCAACTGAAATATTACTTTCGGATAAACGATTAAAAAAATTCTGCCTATTTTTCTTCTTATTGTGTTCCTTTACCTCTCCCCAGCGTTTTCTACCCAATCAAATGTAAATCGCTTTTTTGAAAATCCTGCATATATAGTAACAATACGAAGCCGTTGAGTAACCTCATTTCGAAACCTAGAGGTAATATTTCCCCATTCATATTAAATTGCCATTTCAGATTTCCAGTTTTCGCCGTACAGTCGTTCAAAAAAATATCCAAACACTATGGTCAATTACAGAATTCAGGAAAAATATCTGGTAACGATTTTTTTTTAGAAATTGGTGATCTGACAACCTTCGTATCACGTGACACGAAGGTTGCCAGATCACTAATTTCTAAAGAAAAATCGTTGCAAGAAAAAAATATCTGGAGCGTGTACAGTTGCTGTACCGCTCCAGTTACCGTTCACAGCAAACTGGAGCGTGTGCAGTAACTGCACACGCTCCAGTTTGCTGTGAACGGTAACTGCACACGCTCAATATTTCCGTGAGTGGGCCCACACGATCCAGGTCTTTGTGAGCCTACACGATCCAATGTGCTGTGAACATCAACCGCAACCTCTCCAGTTTGCTGTGAACGGTAACTGCACACGCTCAATATTTCCGTGAGTGGGCCCACACGATCCAGGTCTTTGTGAGCCTACACGATCCAATGTGCTGTGAACATCAACGGCAACCTCTCCAGTTTGCTGTGAACGGTAACTGCACACGCTCAATATTTCCGTGAGTGGGCCCACACGATCCAGGTCTTTGTGAGCCTACACGATCCAATGTGCTGTGAACATCAACTGCAACCGCTCCAGTTTGCTGTGAACGGTAACTGCACACGCTCAATATTTCCGTGAGTGGGCCCACACGATCCAGGTCTTTGTGAGCCTACACGATCCAATGTGCTGTGAACATCAACCGCAACCTCTCCAGTTTGCTGTGAACGGTAACTGCACACGCTCAATATTTCCGTGAGTGGGCCCACACGATCCAGGTCTTTGTGAGCCTACACGATCCAATGTGCTGTGAACATCAACGGCAACCTCTCCAGTTTGCTGTGAACGGTAACTGCACACGCTCAATATTTCCGTGAGTGGGCCCACACGATCCAGGTCTTTGTGAGCCTACACGATCCAATGTGCTGTGAACATCAACTGCAACCGCTCCAGTTTGCTGTGAACGGTAACTGCACACGCTCAATATTTCCGTGAGTGGGCCCACACGATCCAGGTCTTTGTGAGCCTACACGATCCAATGTGCTGTGAACATCAACCGCAACCTCTCCAGTTTGCTGTGAACGGTAACTGCACACGCTCAATATTTCCGTGAGTGGGCCCACACGATCCAGGTCTTTGTGAGCCTACACGATCCAATGTACTGTGAACATCGACCGCAACCGCTCCAGTTTGCCGTGAACGGTAACTGCACACGCTCCATATTCATTGCATTATATATTCTGGATTACTAGAAATTTTTTGTTTTGAGTTGTTTTCGTTTTTTTTTTTGTGTATTATTCAATGTGACGACTGATGTTTTAAATTGAAATTGTTTCTATATTGAGATCTCACGAACGAGCCTGCTCTTGTGAGACTTCAAAAGTTTTTGTATACTGTAAAACATTATCTGAAATAAAAAAAAAATTATCTTATCTAAATTATATATATATTAAAAAAAGTATCCGAACACTATGGTCGATTACAGAATTCAGAAAAAATATCTAGCAACGATTTTTTTTTAGAAATTAGTGATCTGACAACCTTCGTGTCACGTGACACGAAGGTTGTCAGATCACTAATTTCTAAAAAAAAATCGTTGCTAGATATTTTTCCTGAATTCTGTAATCGACCATAGTGTTCGGATTTTTTTTGAGCGACTGTAAAACAATATCCGCACCTCTCCCTCTCCAATCATTCCCTGATCAGGCCACACTCAGTTTCCAAAACGTGATAATAATTAGACCCCCTTGAATATAATATATTAATCCTCCCCCCAACAGATCATCAGTCAATAAAAGTAAACAAACAGCGTCATCCCATCGCGGAAACGTAACACCTTTCGATTACAGCTTCATCGCACTAACAACAGAGACATCCGCCGAAGAAAAAAGTGCGCACAGAAATGTTGAACCAATTGCCCATTTCCGGTGGACAACAATAGCTCAGTTTGTTATTAAATCGTGTCACGGATTGGCAGTCGACATGATGACGTTGTGTGACCCCTTAAATGTGACAAGTCGTGATGATCTTTCTGTCGCAGATAATAGGGAGGAGATAGAACGCTCATTTAAATCCTTTCCCCTCCCAGATGTGCGCTGAACTAATACAATCCATTACTCTTAATACGGAAGAGCATCTAAATGCGCTGGTTGTGTCAGACGCCGTGGATGGTACAGCACTCTTCCCTCTCGGGATTGTTGGCACTGCGTGAGTGACATAACAACACCATAAAGTGACCCGTGATTGTTCGGAATTAGTGTCGTAGATAAATAACTTTAACAAGGATACAAGAGTCATTTGCACATCTTTTTTTTTGCCTAGTTTCGTATGCTTCAATGCGAACCGTAATTCGCAGTCTGGAATATGCCTCATTGGCGAAGCATATAGGAGAGTTGTGAACAATGACACGTCAGTTAACTTAGTGACAGTTCTCATCGATCATTGGCTGATTCAGCGATCAATAATCACTAATCAGACAGTGATGATCAGTCAGTCGAAATTGCCATAGATGCTCTTTCGTGCGGCCCGAAGAAGACTTTCTAAATCTGTTTCTGCTTGATGCTGCTGGGTTGGCTCAGTCGGTAGCGCACCAGGCCCGTAATCTGCAGTCCCGAGAGTCCTTTTTTTTTTCTCCCCAGGTTCGAGTCTTATTTCCATCCGGAGAGGGGCCCTGGGTTAGGTTGGGTTGTTTTACCTCTGAGTGGCACTTTTTTGCACACCATGGGCTAAATGGCCAGGTCACATGAACCCCGAAGGCTCAGAGATGGTTGGGGGAGGAGACCCATTGGAATAGCTGTTGGGAGACAGATGGTAGCCTCCCGCAAGGCCATCCAATGTGTTCTTTAACGTGCACAGGGTATGGCTCTCCTGCACACGGGTCACGGCTTAACGTCCCATCCGACGGACGGCGGCCCATCCGACGGACTCTACCGACTGACTTTGTTACTAGATATAACGACTTTTGAGCTCTCACGGCGTACCCCAAGTTGAGAACCCCTGCTCTAAGGAATAGAATTTACAGGATATGATTAACTTTGGGTGTTTTATAGATATTTAGTATACGTATAAAATTAAAATAATCGTTTGAATCAAAACACAGACATATTTGCATTTTATGCAGCAAAGTGTAAAAATTTTAGCTTTACCTAAAATATCTGTACGTTCCAAAAAATTTAAATTATTAAGAACTACATAAAATATTAAAACAAAGATATTAATATGAAATCTAATAGTAGAATTTAAATTAGTGAAAATTAATGGAAAATGACTCCTGCGACACTGGGTTGGGTTGTTTTACCTCTGAGCGGCACTTTTTTGCACACCATGGGCTAAATGGCCAGGTCACATGGATCCCGAAGGCTCAGAGAAGGTTGGGGGAGGGGTGGACATGGATCCCGAATGCTAAGAGAAGGTTTCCTGTCAGACCTCTGTGGCAAGCAGCTGCTTGAGGGGGTATTTTTATATTTATTAATTATAGAAAATACTTAATGAAAATAAATTTGAATTTGGAAATTTGAATTTGGAACAGAATGGAAGATATATACTCCATCGCAAATATTTGCTCTCAAATTAAGAGTTCGATACTCCAGGAAGGGTTGAATCGGGTTGTTTGCCTCTCAGAGGAACTTGCCTTGGCGGATGCTATTATTTGTGTCCTAACAGCTGTCCAGCGGGTCCCCTCTGTACAATGGGGGCGGGGGGTGGCTCAGTCGGTAGCGCGCCAGGCTCGTAATCTGTAGTTCCCAGGTTCGAGTCCCAGCTGGGTCAGCGTTGAGATTTATCTCCGCAAAATTCCCCGCCCTGCCCACGGTCAGTAGGGGACACTGATGGGCTTGGAAAGGCCGCCGTCCGTCGGATGGGACGTTAAGCCGTGGCCCCGTGTGCGGGAGAGCCATACCCTGTGCACGTTAAAGAACACGCTGGATGGCCTTGACGGATGCTATTATTTATGTCCTAACAGCTGTCCAGCGGGTCCCCTCTGTCCAACCTTCTCTGAGCTCTCGGGGTCCTTGTGACCTGGCCATTTACCCCATTGTGTGCAAAAAATGCCGCTCAGAGGTAAAACAATCCAACCCAACCGAACACTGTGCTCGTTAAAGAACACGCTGGATGGTCTTAACGCGAAGCTACCAGCTGTCTCCCAACAGGTGTCCAGTGGGTCCCCTCCCCCAACCTTCTCTGAGGCCTCGGGGTCCTTGTGACCTGACCATTTAGCTCACTATGTGCAAAAAAGTGCTGCTTAGAAGCAAAGCAACCCAACCCACTCGACCGTACCTTAACGTGACTCTAAATCGGGGGCCACGTGAAGAGCCATTTAGTTCTAATATGATATATAATTTGTGTGTCAGGACAACGCCTACCCCTAAAAGATGAGTGGAATCGAAGACCATCACGTGATCGAAAAAAGTGTGCCACTGGAATTTGGTATTTCAAATACTGCTCATTAAAAAAAGATTAAAAAGTTTTTTATTTTCCAAAAATTGTTCAACATGTATCGGAAGTAATGTCCTTCAATCATAGAGAGTTCGCTTATATTTTTTTACCTCTCTTAACCAATGCTATTTTTTGCGTCTGTGAGCGAAACGAGTTCTACGGCAGTTGCTCTTTGAAGTCATGCGAAGTTCGCGAACTGCAGCGCAATTAATTACAACTGGGTCAACGTCACAATCGCATTTCGTATTCACGTGACTCCAATTCGTGGCTACGTAACGGCGGGAGGCGCAAAGCCAAAATTAAGGAGCAGAAGAAAAGCCTTACCCTTTGGCTACGGTGCCATTGTTTCGGACGAATCGATGCTATTTACAACCCGAAAATAACCCCTTACAACAGATCAACTGCTTCTCAGGGAGAGGATGATGGCCACGCGATTACGTGTTTACGTCGCATGACGTCATAGACTTTAGGAAAAACAAAGGACTGTGGATTAAGGAACAGACTCTGTTACATGTTTGTAAGTTGTAGGTTGGCAAAGATTTTGTTGTTGCGTTGTTTTACCTCTGAGCGACACTTTTTTTTGCACACAATGGGGTAAATGGCCAGGTCACAAGGACCCCGAAGGCTCAGAGAAGGTTGGGAACCCACTGGAACAGCTGTTGGGAGACAGATGGTAGACTCCCGTCAAGGCCATCCAGCGTGTTCTTTAACGTGCACAGGGTATGGCTCTCCCACACACGGGGCCACGGCTTAACGTCCCATCCGACGGACGGTGGCCTTTCCAAGCCCATCGTGTCCCCTACTGAACGTGGGCAAGGCGGGGAGTTTTTTGCGGAGATAGATATCAACGCTGACCCAGCTGGGACTCGAACCTGGGAACTGCAGATTACGAGCCTGGTGCGCCACCGACTGAGCCACCCCTGCCCCGGTTGGCAAAGATGAAAACAACCATGCAATAATTTCAAACCTCTCACCACCCGTTAAATCTTCATTTCTTAAAATGGTGAGTAATTAAAGCTCAATCTACAAATTGCAATCCACTACAACTTCATTTGCGCCTAAGGCAATCCACTAAGGCGGCCTTTCCCAACCCATCGGTGTCCCCTTTCTGATCGGGGGAATGGAGAAGATTTGGAGGAGATAAATCCCAAAGTTGGCACATGGGGGATTCGAACCTGGGAACTGCAGATCACGAGCCTGTAGCTCTGAATTCAAATCTGTGGTTTAAAACTCTTGCATCGCCCACCATTTTGTGGGGTAGGGTTGTTTTACCTCTGAGCGGCACTTTTTTTGCACACCATGGGCTAAATGGCCAGGTCATAAGGACCCCGAAGTCTCAGAGAAGGTTGGGGGAGGGAACCCACTGGAACAGCTGTTGGGAGACAGATGGTAACCTCCGGTCAAGGCCATCCAGCGTGTTCTTTAACGTGCACAGGGTATGGCTCTCCCGCACAAGGGGCCACGGCTTAACGTCCCATCCGACAGACGGCGGCCTTTCCAAGCCCATCGGTGTCCCCTACTGACCGTGGGTAGGGCGGGGAATTTTGCGGAGATAAATCTCAATGTTGACCCAGCTGGGACTCGAACCTGAGAACTACAGATTACTAGCCTGGCGCGCTACCGACTGAGCCACCCCCGCCCCACGTAACGGCGTCCCTAACTCAGCTATCCCATTCGCATAAAGCGCAACAATAGGTCGAGAAGCCTTGCTCATGCCCAGAAGAATGCGTGATGTTTCATCCATATTCATCCTTGATCTTAAGAAGCGAAACTTTATATTCACAGGATTCCTTCATGTGGATTGCTCATTCTTCTAGATCAGATGGATTTCTATTTCCAATATGCAGAAGCATTGCCTTTAAACTAGGTTTCATGACTCGACAGACCGACAACATTCATCTAGATTGTATTTTCTCCCTGGTCCTGCGGGGCGGGGGTGGCTCAGTCGGTAGCGCGCCAGGCTCGTAATCTGTAGTTCCCAGGTTCGAGTCCCAGCTGGGTCAGCGTTGAGATTTATCTCCTCAAAATTTCCCGCCCTGCCCACGGTCAGTAGGGGACACCGATGGGCTTGGAAAGGCCGCCGTCCGTCGGATGGGACGTTAAGCCGTGGCCCCGTGTGCGGGAGAGCCATACCCTGTGCACGTTAAAGAACACGCTGGATGGCCTTGACGGGAGGCTACCATCTGTCTCCCAACAGCTGTTCCAGTGGGTCCCCTCCCCCAACCTTCTCTGAGCCTTCGGGGTCTATGTGACCTGGCCATTTAGCCCATGGTGTGCAAAAAAGTGCCCCTCAGAGGTAAAACAACCCAACGTTGAAGAACACACTGGACGGCCTTGACGGGAGGCTACCATCTGTCTCCCAACAGCTGTTCCAGTGGGTCCCCTACCCCAACCTTCTTTGAGCCTTCGGGGTCTATGTGACCTGGCCATTTAGCCCATGGTGTGCCAAAAAAGTGCCGCTCAGAGGTAAAACAAACCAAACAAACAAACTCCCTGGTCCTGTCTTTAGCCCATTTACATCACTGCAACATTGAAGATCTTTTTCTGAAGATTAGGAGGAAAAAAGTCATCTCAGTAGATCTGTCGATAGAATGATCCGTCCTTGCAGCCTCAAATCTAATATCTGAACATGATTTTTGTAGAGACTCTAAGTCTCTAACGAGATCATTCAACTCTTCTACTTGTTGATATAAGTGAGACGTTGACGTATAGGTTGAAAGTTCAAATCAAGTTCATTAGAACATGACGGTTCATTTTTGAGTCTCATCTCTAGAGACTTCTTCGTCCAAGATCCATGCGTTGATTACTGAGGTACTGATAAAGCACAGTCGGGAAGCACTGGTCGCCAGGCTAGAGGCATATTTAGGAGCTTTTAATGGCATGTTTCGACTTCAAAGAAAAGCCAGATATGCACTGGTTTCCGTAAATTAAGGAAAAGTCAGAAAAATTAGATAAACAAAAAATTATATGAATGATTTTAATGAAATTTGATGAAAACATGAGTTACAATGCTAGTTTCAGAATGGCATAAAATATTTTACACTAGAAATATTTTTCGTCAAAAAAAATAACACTTACAGGAACTTGTCCAAAAATGAGATGTCAGAATGCAATGGACAAAGTTCTTTAACAAGAAGTGTGGTCACCCCTTAGAGCAATGCAGGCACGACAGCGATGATCCATGCTGTTTATGATGTTGTGAATCAGCTCAGTAGGGAGTAGCGACCATTGTTCCTTTAAAGCAGTAATAAGCTCCCCTTTGTTTCAGGTGGCGGGTTGAGGGCAGCAACACGTCTCCCTAGAGCATCCCACACATGCTCAATAGGATTTAGGTCAGGAGATCGAGCTGGCCACTCCATGCGGATAATGGTCACCTCTTGAAGGTATTGTTCCACTAGTCGAGCTCTGTATGGAAGAGCGTCATCGTCTTGAAAGTTGAATGTTACACCTATTGCACCAGCGTAAGGACGTACATAAGGGTCCAGTATATCATCTCTATACCTTTGAGCATTGAGGTTCCCATTTGTCAACACAGAGGTCTGTGCGTCCACCTAAGGAAATACCACCCCAAACACACGCTACCTCCACCGTAACTGTCTCTTAGACAGATATTACTGGGATGATAGCGAGTACCTCGTTCTCTCCATATCAAACAATGTTCGGAATCACTCTGCAAGGGGGCGGGGGTGGCTCAGTCGGTAGCGCGCCAGGCTCGTAATCTGTAGTTCCCAGGTTCGAGTCCCAGCTGCGTCAGCGTTGAGATTTATCTCCGCAAAATTCCCCGCCCTGCCCACGGTCAGTAGGGGACACCGATGGGCTTGGAAAGGTCACCGTCCGTCGGATGGGACGTTAAGCCGTGGCCCCGTGTGCGGGAGAGCCATACCCTGTGCACGTTAAAGAACACGCTGGATGGCCTTGACGGGAGGCTACCATCTGTCACCCAACAGCTGTTCAAGTGGGTCCCCTCCCCCAACCTTCTCTGAGCCTTCGGGGTCCATGTGACCTGGCCATTTAGCCCATGGTATGCAAAAAAGTGCCGCTCAGAGGTAAAACAACCCAACACTCTGCAAGCAATATCTGGACTCATCCGTGAAGAGTATGGACCTCCATTGCTCTTCTGTCTAGTTCACATGCGTGTGTGCCCAATTCAACCGCTCTCTCCTGTGACGTGACGCGTATACAAATTACTGGCCTCTAACGTACAGACCTCCCTCATGAAGCCTTCTACGCACAGTAGAAGCTGATACAACCCTCCCCGTGGCTGCTGCAAGAGAGGATCGTACCTGAGAGGGAGTAGGCGGCCTGCTCCTTCGTGCTGTTAATCGCAGATATTGGTCTTGTACAGCGGTTGTAACTCTAACCCTTCCTCGGATAAACCTCCGAGACGCGGAATCCGTGCTAAAAAATTGATTCTACAGTCTATGAACCACAGAAGGACTCACATTCAACCATTGTGCCATGTCTGACTTTGGCCTGCTTCAAGCCGGCCAATAAGCTCTCCACCGCAGTTCATTTGGCAAATGATGTCTCGAGGTCATTCCTACAAAATGGCTATTTCGAATTTCTTTACTCACATTTACAACACAAAACAATGATCCGCTGCAAAACACCCGTTTCTATGCCGCTATCCGATTACGCAAATTGACACAACCTAGAGTAATTTGCATACGATATGCTCACTCGCCATTACTTTACTGGTTGCACGAATAAGTTTGGTGAGGATCGCATAACTTTGTGGCGAATAATCGCGATTTTTCTCATTTTTCCTTAATTTATGGCAACCAGTGTATTTGTTACAAACAGAAGCAACAATCCCTGACATGGTCATTCGGCATTATCTGTATCGTTGTTAAAGCAAATGGATTGATCAATGGTATAAAAGCTGTTTGTCCTTTAATCCTATTCCTCCTAATGATATACTTGATGCTATGTAAATGATGGATAAATTATCCACAAAGTTGGGTTGGGTTGTTTTACCTCTGAGCGGCACTTTTTTGCACACCATAGGCTAAATGGCCAGGTCACATGGACCCCGAGGGGCGGGGGTGGCTCAGTCGGTAGCGCGCCAGGCACGTAATCTGTAGATCCCAGGTTCGAGTCTCAGCTGGGTCAGCGTTGAGATTTATCTCCGCAAAACTCCCCGCCCTGCCAACGGTCAGTAGGGGACACCGATGGGCTTGGAAAGGCCGCCGTCCGTCGGATGGGTCTTTAAGCCGTGGCCCCGTGTGTGCGAGAGCCATACCCTGTGCACGTTAAAGAACACGCTGGATGGCCTTGACAGGAGGCTACCATCTGTCTCCCAACAGCTGTTCCAGTGGGTCCCCTCCCCCAACCTTCTCTGAGCCTTCGGGGTCCATGTGACCTGGCCATTTAGTCCATGGTGTGCAAAAAAGTGCCGCTCAGAGGTAAAACAACCCATCCCAACCCATGGACCCCGAAGGCTCAGAGAAGGTTGGGGGAGGGGACCCACTGGAACAGCTGTTGGGAGACAGATGGTAGCCTCCCGTCAAGGCCATCCAGCGTGTTCTTCAACATTGGGTTGAAGTTACCTCTGATCGGCATTTTTTTGCACACCATGGGCTAAATGGCCAGGTCACAAGGACTCCGAAGACTCAGAGAAGGTTGGGGGAGGGGACCCACTGGAACAGCTGTTCGGAGACAGATGGTAGCCTCCCGTCAAGGTCATCCAGCGTGTCCTTTAACGTGCACAGGGTGTGGCTCTCCCGCACATGGAGTCACGGCTTAACGTCCCATCAGACGGACGGCGGCCTTTCCAAGCCCATCGTTATCCCCTACTGACCGTGGGCAGGACGGGGAGTTTTGAGGAGATAAATCTCAATGCTGACACAGGTGGGACTCGAACCTGGAAACTGCAGATTGCGAGGCTGGCGCGCTACCGACTGAGCCACATCCGCCCCTATCCACAAAGTAAATTTAAATATAAAACACTGTTCAAAAACTAATCATCCTCATATTCTTTACGAAATTCCAACGTTTGCATATAACAGCAGAATTTTTATGCGCATGCATTAGTAACTTGGGCTGTTTTACTTCTGACAAGGCCCGGATCTAGAAAAAAAATCCAGGGGAACCAAGGAACACAATCATCGAGCCAGAAAAATGTAAGGAGTTGGGGAGGTAAGAAAATGGATTCTATAATATTTCCCTCTTCGCTTCACAGGTCTTTAAAAATTCTTTTGAAAAACGCATGAAATATAAATAGGTTTAGTATTTTTTACCACCCTAGATTTGGCCCCTTGTCTCTGAGCTGCAATTTTTTGCACATAATGGGTTAAATGGCCAGTCTTCAAAGAGACAGGTGAGACCTCTCGTCAAGGCCATCCAGCGTGCTTTAACGTACACAGGGTATGGCTCTTCTGTCATCATCATCATCATCCTCAAGCAGCCATAGGCTACGGAGGTCCAACCAGACCGTGCAATTTAGTTCTCCAAGCAAGTCTATCCTGAGCTACATCTACTGCATCTGGCCACTGCACACCAATTCTAACAAGGTCCTGTTTGACATTGTCTGCCCACCGCATCCTAGGTCTCCCCTTCTTTCTGAGGCCTTTAGGCACCCTATTCGCCAATCTATAATTATTCATACGGGCAACATGGCCAAACCAACGGAGTCTCGCTCTGCACAATATGCTGCTTAAAGAAGGTTGCAAACTCCTTTGCCTAACCTCATCATTAGTTACAAAGTTGAACCACCTAATGCCCAAGATACTGCATAAACATCTGGAATCAAAAGCATCTAGTTTCCTGTTATCTTGTTTACAAAGTGTCCAAGTTTCACTACCATAACTAACCCTAGAAAGAACCAAACTATTATACAGCCTAATTTTAGTCTTTAGGTGTATACGCCTATTTCTCCACACTCTCCATAGATTCTTAAAAGTCCTGGCAGCAATTCCTATTCGTCTGTTAATCTCATGCCGCACATCACCATTATCTGTTACATAGCTCCCAAGATAATTAAACTGTGACACCTGCTCAAGACTGCAACCATTCAGATTAACTGAATCACAGCCTGCCTGACCAATTTTCATCACTTTAGTTTTCTCTCTGTTTATAACCAAACCTACTCTACTACCAGTCTCATCAACAGCTCGAATGAAAGAGTTCATCTCATCAACATCATTTGCCAAAAGGGCTAAATCATCAGCATAATCTAAATCAGAAATTTTCGGATCTCCAGTCCATTTAAGGCCAAAATCTTTCCCTTGAAGTGAATTTCGCATAACATAATCAATAACCAAGCTAAAGAGAAAAGGAGATAAAATGCACCCTTGTCGAACACCAGAAGTAATGCTAAACCAATTGCTACAAGACTTACCAACTCTCACACATGACTCAGTGTTATTATAGAGAGCTTTCATTATGTTAACTAACTTGTCAGGTATACCATATGATCTCACAATCAACCACAAATTATGACGATCAACAGAGTCGAAAGCCTTTTTGAAATCAACAAAGCTAGCAACCAAAGGTTTCTGAAACTCTAAACATTTCTCAAGAATCTGCCTAAGTGAAAATATCTGATCCACACATCCCCTACCACTTCTGAATCCACATTGCTCATCACGCAATTGACTGTCAACCAGATTCTTAATTCTATTAAGCACAATCATGTCAAGAACTTTACCTGGAACAGAGAGTAGGCTGATACCCCTATAGTTATCACAAGAACTGCGATCACCTTTTTTGAAAATAGGGATAACAATAGCTCTGGTAAAATCCTTAGGAAAAATGCCTTTATCATAAAAGATATTCAGAATTTCAGTCATCCAAGTGGTAACCGAAACATTCCCAGCTCCAAGCATTTCCGTAGTAATAACATCTACCCCTGGGGATTTATGAAGTTTAAGTTTAGAAACAGCCAAAATAACTTCAGATTGTGTTATAGGGCCAATATTAAAGCCACCTGTCAGGCTAGAGGCATTTTTAGATTTTTTTTTTGTTCAGGCTGTGTATATTTATTTTGGATGTCGCCAAAATAGTCATATGCTACGGGGAGGCCCTCTGTCCCGACATCTGGAAAGTTAATTGCAGTAGCAGTGTACAGGGAACGGCTAGCGTCCGCTGGCAAGTGACCCGGGTCCCTGAGGGCTAACGGACGCCCAGATGGTGAGGCATAGAAAAGAAAGGAAGAAAGGATTTGGCAACGATGAGGGAAGAGCCGAGCGAGTTTCGGAAGGAGACGGACGAGAATTGAAAAGCTGGGAAATGCCGACTGGTAATAGCGGCATTGGCTCTGTAAATACAGCTGAACAGGCATAGTAAGCTGGTGTTGTTGTAATCCATGTAATTGAGCATATGTCCTCGTCCAGCAAGTACGTTGGAAGGTTAAATAAATCTTTGTTATTTTTAAGTAAAGCCTGAAGTTGGACTAATTTATTGGGGAGGAGCCTCAGTATCGAGTCTCTGCAATTGTGAATAAACCGTTTGATTCTATCCGAAAGACTCTTTCACCCGTCGCGTATAGCGATCGAACCGAGGGACCGACAAACGAAGAGTTAACATCACACCACCAATGCATCTATCATCATTGCAAACAATGAGAGTAGAACTAACTATATAGTGATGTTTAGAACATCACTGAAATGCTCAGCCCACCTAGCCATGACAGAATCCTCCCCTTCTATAACCTTACCTTGTTTATCCTTCAATCCTTGTATACCTGTCCGTTTTCTACCACACAAAACATTAACTATCTGGTACAGCTCTCTGCTGTTGTGCTGTCTAACTGCTTCCTCGGCTTTGTCAAGCCAAACCATCAAGCCAAAGATTCTTATCAGCAGCTAACTGATCTTTTACACGTTCATTAAGTTCTCTGTAATGCTTTTTATTAGGTCTAGTAGGGTATTGATTAAGGAAATTCCTGCAGTTCTTTCTTTCCGAAATAGCCTCAAGAGCCTTATCACTCAGATAATTCTGTCTCTTCTGCTCCTTTTTCCTAAAAGAGTACTGTTAGTGTCCAAAAAAGCCTGTTTAAAATGATCCCATTCTTCCTCAACTTCCGTAGTAAGCAAACCATGACTGTCATAATGACTAAGTAACCTATCGTGGTAAGCTTTGGGTATAACTGGATCTTTCAGAGCTTCAGCATTAAAACTAAATTTTTTAACCCTAGCACAACACTTTTTAAGTTTAAGTTGCAAGACACTTTTAACAAGGTAATGGTCAGATCCAATTTCAGCTCCCCTATATGTCCTGGTATTCCTAACAGAACTAGTCCATTTGCTGTTAATTAATATGTAATCAATCATATTCTTATGCAGCCCATCAGGTGAAACCCATGTGTACTTATGTATGTCGCGGTGTTTGTAATAAGTGTTAGTTATTCTGAATCCATTGAGTTTACTTACCTGTAGGAGACGTTGCCCATTGCCATTGCAGCTACCAATACCAAAAGGACCTATCACTCCTGCCCAAAGGTCAGAGTCAGTACCAACTTTGGCATTGAAGTCACCAAGAACAAGGGTAATATCTCCTTTCTTGACAGAATTCAAAATATCCTGAAGTTGTCCGTAAAACCTATCCTTCTCATCCTCATCGGCATCCTCAGTGGGGGCATAACAGCAGATAACATTCAAGTCTTTAACGCTTATCTGAAATTTTGCTGTAAGAAACCTTTCATTAATGCACTCATATCCTAGAAGAGCATCGCTAGCGTGTCTGCTGAGAAGCAGACCCACGCCTTGGTGATGCTTTTTGTCGTCCCTCCCTGAAAAGAGAAATTTAAGATTATTTTTAAGAATCTGACCTTTATCTGTCCATCTGGTCTCTTGCAAGCCGAGAATATCTAAATTATAATGGTGGAATTCTTGTGTGAGGACATCAAGAGAAAAAGCTCTGTGCAGAGTCCTCACATTCCAACTACCTATGGAGAGAAAATGGTTAGTGGGATGTTTAAAGAAACTATGTTTATTGAGAGAGGGATTGCCGACAATATCAAACAGCCCCCTAATCGCAGACATGGGGCAAAGACGCGTTCCCCCACCACTAAAGGCTAAAGCCATCTACACTGGAAGACTTCCTCCAATGTAGAATTTGACGATGCCAATAGAAGCAAAGCGTTCAGGTGCCTGCGATGACTTCTGCTCAGGATTATCCACCAGCTGATAAACATATCCTGTGAATCTATTCACTTGGGGCTGTCAACCCACAAACAAACAGAAAACACAGCGGAAGATTTTCCCTCCACAGAAGCACTGTCGCTCAAAAAAGTATCCGAGCACTATGGTTGATTACAGAATTCAGAAAAAATATCTGGAACGTGTACAGCAACTGTACACGCTCCAGTTACCGTTCACAGCAAACTGGAGCGTGTGCAGTTACTGCACACGCTTGAACGGCTTTTTCTTGTTTGCAGTGAACGGTAACTGCACACGCTCAATATTTCTGTGAGTGGGCCCACACGATCCAGGTTTTTGTGAGCCCACACGATCCAATGTGCTGTGAACATCAACCGCAACCGCTCCAGTTTGCTGTGAACGGTAACTGCACACGCTCAATATTCATTGCATTATATATTCATACGCATTATATATATTAAAAAAGTATCCGAACACTATGGTTGATTACAGAATTCAGAAAAAATATCTGACAACGATTTTTTTTTAGAAATCAGTGATCTGGCAAGCTTCGTGTCACGTGACACGAAGCTTGCCAGATCACTGATTTCTAAAAAAAAATCGTTGTCAGATATTTTTTCTGAATTCTGTAATCAACCATAGTGTTTGGATACTTTTTTGAGCGACTGTACATACTTCTCGGCTGAACGTCCCATCCAACGGACTTTCCAACTCCCTCAGTGTCCCTTACTGACCGAGGGTACCGTGGAGGTTTGCTGGTGATGCATTAGTTATTGAATTAGCTCTGTAAATCGCCTTATTGTATTAGATGCAAATCAAGGCTTCAGCTAATCATTTGTGTTGTTTTTACCTCTGAGCCGCACTTTTTTGCACACCATGGGCCTAAATGGCCCCGAAGGCTTAGAGCTGGGTTGTTTTACCTCTGAGCGGCACTAAATGGCCAGGTCACATGGACCCCGAAGGCTCAGAGAAGGTTGGGGGAGGGGACCCACTGGCACAGCTGTTGGGAGACAGATGGTAGTCTCTCGTCAAGGCCATCCAGCGTGTTCTTTAACGCGCACAGGGTATGGCTCTCCCGCATACGGAGCCACGGCTTAACGTCCCATCCGACGAACGGCGGCCTTTCCAAGCCCATCGTGTCCCCTACTGACCGTGGGCAGGGCGGGGAATTTTGCGGAGATAAATCTCAACGCTGACCCAGCTGGGACTGGAACCTGGGAACTACAGATTACGAGCCTGGCGCGCTACCGACTGAGCCCCCCCCCCCCCCGAAGGCTCAGAGAAGGTTGGGGGAGCGGACCCACTGGAACAGCTGTTGGGAGACAGATGGTAGCCTCCCATCAAGGCCACCTAGTGTGTTTTTAACGTGCACAGGGTATGGCTCTGCCACTCACGGTACCACGACTTAACGTCCCATCCGACGGACGGCGGCTTTTCTAAGCCCATTGGTATCCCCTACTGACCGTGGGGAGTTTGGCGGAGAATAATCTCAACCTGACCCAGTTGGGACTTGAACCTGGGAACTGTATATTACGAGCCTGGCGCGCTATTGAGCCACCCCCGCTCCCTTCAGCTAGTAAGTGTACTGAAACCTTTAAGTTTCACTCTCCGTGCTCTTTTTTACTTGTTACACATGATAAACCGTCCCATGGCCGAGTGGTTAGCGCTCTTGGCTACTGATCTAAGGGACCTGGGTTTGAGCCCCAGGTAAGGCATGGATGTTCTTGTTGTTTATCTACTGAGGCCTTGCCATCCTCTCAGACCTTCTGCTATGGCATATAAACTGGCAGGCTCCTGTCAGACCTCTGTGGCAAGCAGCTGCTTGAGGGGGGGATTTATTTATTTTTTTTTTATTTTTCTTTTTTTACACATGATAAGCAGCTATTGCTCATGTAGTAAAGCTTCATAACCGGGCTTGTAACCTGCAGTTTCCAGGTTCGAATCCCAGCTGGGTCAGCGTTGAGATTTATCTCGGCAAAACTCCCCGCTCAGTCAGTAGGGGATATCGATAAGTATGGAAAGGCCGCCGTCCTTCGGATGGGACGTTAAGCCATGTCCTCGTGTGCGGGAGAGCCATACCCTGTGCACGTTAAAGAACACGCTGGATGGCCTTGACGGGAGGCTACCATCTGTCTCCCAACAGCTGTTCCAGTGGGTCTCCTCCCCCAACCTTCTTTGAGCCTTCGGGGTCCATGTGACCTGGCCATTTAGCCCATGGTGTGCAAAAAAGTGCCGCTCTGAGGTAAAACAACCCAACAACAACAACACTACTAATCACCAAAAAAACATAAAAAAAACAAAAGTCCGAAGTAAAATATTTTTCAATTTATAAGACTTGTTTAGATATCTAATATTTGATTCCCTGCAAATTTTAAAATACATACGAATATTTTTCAGTTTATATACCATAGTAGAAGGTCTGAGAGGATGGCAGGATCTCAGCAGAAAAACGACACACACATCCATGCCTTACCCGGGGCTCGAACCCAGGCCCCACGTGGCCGAGTGTTATTATAAGGGTGCTTTGCCATCTAGTTTTAAAATATAATTAAATATTTACTATTTAGGTAGAGAAATATGATGTTTGGAATAATTAGATTGGAATATCTTTATTAAAGTTCATGTGCAAAAAAATGTTTTTAAAAACGATCATATTACTGTTCTAAATGTTGCTGCTCATTAATAAAAATAATTATACTTACGGATTTTGGCGAGAAGTGCGATCTCTTCTGCCCTCTAAATGGCGGCCATAATTCCCGAGAGTTCAAGGAGAAGCTATAAATTTGCCAATATTTAAACTTGAATACCTTTGTAAACACGATTATCATTTTATTTCTGTCACCCTGTTGGCAACAAGCCTGAAATATAGCGAGACGCTTTCATTGTAGTGAAGTCCAAACATTCCAGTGGTTGGCCATAATTCACGATCCGGAGAATTGTTCTTCTGCAGCAGTAAGCATTCTGATTCGTTATTTATTTATCCTTGGCAGTGTTATTTATTTCTGCAGGATTGCGATCTCGCCAAATTGTTGTTATTGCAAAGAAGGGACACGGTACAAAACTTGACAAAGGGACATTCAAAATTGTGAAGGACTGCGTGATGGCTAAACCTGGAATATGCAAAAGCTAAAGTTTCATGGAATCGAGTATACGTTGTGCAAAATTTCCATGAACGAGGTTTTACCCCTCGTCCCCCCCCCCCTCTCAAATTCTCTGGTCATTGGATTATTATTTTAACTGAGCCTCTTTCAAATCATCCATTTCATTTTCATTAAAACAAAAAGTGTAGAGAAATGTTATTCGGTCATTTTGAAGAAACTTGAAAATGCCCAACACTTTTGTATAAACTCAAAACGTGTTTTTTAAAAAAAATTATGCATTTTTGTTTTTTTTTTCTTTTTGTTTTTTAGATTTCTTATCCCTTGAACATCGGATAATTTGCTGTTACCTCTGATATGTAAAAGTTACGTTTTCTCTATCAACAATTTACATGCCAGATAGGAAAAAGCATGCGCTTTAGAAAATTGCATTAAATTTTGCTACCGCCCATGGATAGATGGCGCTACAAAAGTTGACGACAGTTTTTTCCTGATTTGCAACGTAAAGGACACTGAAGTATCCTAGAAATTACTTAGTGTACAGGACTTCTAATACAAGAGCATGCCCTAACAAGAATCGAAATCACTTCCTAACACTACCTCAGTAGAATTGTGGACCGAGAATTGTGGATTCCTAAGAATTCCTCAGTAGATTCCTAAGAATTGTGGACCGCTATATGCAAATAAATCTTGATAACTTATAAATAAAAGTCGGCACATGTCATATATTTTGAAGTGTACTGAAGAAGTATTACACCTTTTTTCTGACTGAACTTTTAGTCGGTACTTAAAATAAGCTTATTAATTTTATTTAAATTTATTTTAGAAATTGAAAAGTGCTCTCCTTTATTGTCATTTTTGTAAATATGTATTGTCCTTCCTTTAGGACATTGGTATCTGGCAACGCTTTGGTTAGCACAGTTTTGACAGTTGCTATGAAAATTGAATTTCACTGGAATTTGTTGATAGGATGGTAACTTCTTTAGCAATATATCTGTAACATTATAGCAGATGTATAATTTTTTTTGATCTCACAATTGTACAGTCGCTCAAAGAAGTATCCGAACACTACGGTTGATTACAGAATTCCGAAAAAATATCTGCCAACGATTTCTTTTAGAAATTAGTGATCTGGCAACCTTCGTGTCACGTGACACGAAGGTTGCCAGATCACTAATTTCTAAAAGAAATCGTTGCCAGATTTTTTTTGGTGAATTCTGTAATCAACCGTAGTGTTCGGATACTTTTTTGAGCGACTGTAGGTGGTCATATAATTTTGATACTAGATCGTGTGGGCTCACTCACGGAAATATTGAGCGTGTGCAGTTACCGTTCACAGCAAACTGGAGCGTGTGCAGTTACCGTTCACAGCAAACTGGAGCGTGTGCAGTAACTGCATACGCTCCAGTTTGCTGTGAACGGTAACTGGAGCGTGTACAATTGCTGTACACGCTGCAGATATTTTTCCTGAATTCTGTAATCACGTGACACGAAGGTTGCCAGATCACTAATTTCTAAAAAAAAACGTTGCCAGATATTTTTTCTGAATTCTGTAATCAACCGTAGTGTTCGGATACTTTTTTTGAGCGACTGTACTAGACTGGGCAAACTACGACCTGCCATCTCTTTACGTACGACTCACGAGTGATGACAATAAATTTGAGAGACGACAGGAAATGCAACTTCGGCGAAGGAATTATCATTCAAAATATTAATTTTAATAAAATTATATTGTGTTTATGTTTCACTTTAGATTTTTGTTTTCTTTGGTTATGCACACTTTATTGATTACATATTTCCTTCCCAACTGGGTCAGCGTTGAGTTTATCTCCGCAAAATTCCCCGCCCTTCCCCACGGTCAGTAGGGGACACCGATGGTCTTGGAGAGGCCGCCGTCCGTAGGATGGGATGTTGATAAGTGTGTGCGGGAGAGCCATACCCTGTGCACGTTAAACAGCACACTGGAGGGACTTGATGGGAGGCTACCATCTGTCTCTCAACAGCCGTTCCAGTGGGTCCCCTCTCCCAACCTTCGCTCAACCTTCGGGGTCAAGTGACCTGGCTATTTAGCCCATGGTGTGCAAAAAAGTGCCGCTCAGAGGTAAAACAACCCAACATTTTCCCTTTGATGCCCCACCATCAATTTCAGTTTCCAGATGGAACTTCAGCTAAAACGTTTGCCCAGGCCTGCAATATACTCTTACTGTTAAATATAAAAAAATATATAATTATGCAGTAAAATTTCCATTTGTTTGAACGAGGCATTTGCCAATTTCTTCATTTTTTTTCCTCAGTAGTCGTATAAATGAGTCACAAAAATGTTTTTTGCGGCCAATCATTTATGAACTGTCCATGGCCGAGTGGTTAGCGCGCTTGGCTGCTGACCTAAGGGACCTGGGTTCGAGCCCCGGGTAAGGCATGGCTGTTTGTGTCGTTTTCCTGCTGAGAGCCTGCCATCCTCTCAGACCTTCTACTATGGCATATAAACTGACAGGCTCCTGTCAGACCACTGTGGCAAGCAGCTGCTTGAGGGGGAATTTATTATTTAAGTCCCCTCAAGTGGCCCTGGAAGCCAAATATGATAATTGATGTAGTGATATCTTTCAACTAGAAAAATAACCTATAGTCTCTGGCAAATATGAAATGATGTTCGTTGTTAAAGACAATGACGTTCCGACTTTAGCACCCTTTAACGGTGAAAATCCGAACTGCGGATGATTCCAAAATATAAATGATAATCTTTCATCAGTACCTATCGAACGCAAATTTTTTTTTTTGCTTATCTCTTTACAAGTTACCTTTTTTGACACACACATCCCCAGAGGGTAAGAGAGGGGGGTAACTCGCTGGTGTACATGTAAACCCCTCGATCACTAGATTCTACCAACATTTCTAACACGAAGACGTTTACAATAGTCATTTATAATTTAACTATTTTTCACCTTTAGAGACCGCTGTTAAAACTATTTAAAGATTCAGAGAATGTGAATCGTAATGTAGACCAACTTGTTCACATGGAGGGCGGATCTGAGAGGAAGTGGGCCATGACCCCTTCCCTTTCAATTTGCTAGCAAGGGTAATAGAGGTACAAAATTATTAAGCTTATTTATAATTATTAAACTTTTTATATTTCGTTTTTGATGCTCGATTATTTTTCTTGCTCTCCCCCCCCCCCCACCCTCTTGATTTTTTTTCTAGGTCCGGGACTTTCCACAGGCATGATATTCTTGCACACCGTGCCACGGTTCAAAGGCCCATCCGAAGAACGGTAGTATTTCCAAGCCCAACAGTGTCCTCTTTAGCACCGAGGACAGAACAGGAGTAAGAGTATAAAATTCTCAATGCAAGCAAAGTCGCGACTTGAACCTGGGAATATCAGATTACGGGTTGGGTTGTTTTACCTCTGAGAGGCACTTTTTTGCACACCATGGGCTAAATGGCCAGGTCACATGGACCCCAAAGGCTCAGAGAAGGTTGGGGGAGGGGACCCACTGGGAGACAGAAGTTGGGAGACAGATGGTAGCCTCCCGTCAAGGCCATCCAGCGTGTTCTTTAACGCACACAGGGTATGGCTCTCACACACACGGGACCACGGCTTAACGTCCCATCCGACGGACGGCAGCCTTTCCAAGCCCATCGGTGTCCCCTACTGACCGTGGGCAGGGCGGGAAATTTTGCGGAGATAAATCTTAACGCTGACCCAGCTGGGACTCAACCTGGGAATTACAGATTACGAGCATGGCGCTCTACCGACTGAGCCACCCCCGCCCCTTATTAGATTACGAGTCAACACCGCACCTCGGTTACGGGTAAAACAACAGAAGAGGAGAATTACTGCATCACGTAAATAAAGATCGTGGTTGTTGAAAATTGCCGATTAATATCTACAAGTACTGGATAGAAAAATGGAAACAGTTCCATGTTATATGAATAGAAAATCACATTCAGAGCTCACTTAACTTCTTCAATATCAGTTTTAATAAAAAAATATGTCTGAAGATAGATCTGATTGAGATTTTTAATTTATCTAAATCTCGATTTCAAACAATATTTTATTCAATATTTAAAAAGTTATGAATGCTGGGATATTTAATAAATAAATAATAAAATAAATACCCCCTCAAGCAGCTGCTTGCCACAGAGGTCTGACAGGAGCCTGTCAGTTTATATGCCACAGTAGGAGATCCGAGAGGATGGCAGGACCTCAGCAGAAAAACGACACACACACATCCATGCCTAATCCGGGGCTCGAACCCAGGTCCCTTAGATCAGTAGCCAAGCGTGCTAACCACTCGGAAAAATTGATCCCCAAAATTTAATTAAAACTTTAAAATAGGTTAAGAGATCAGAGATCATGGTTGACTCCAGTAGAGTTTTTTTTTTTAATGTTTTATTTAAAATTTGGGGTCAGTTTTTTGTAGCGTTCATAACTCTTTGAATACTGAACAAAATATTGTTTAAAATCGAGATTTAGATTGATTTGATTGAGATCTTTAATTTATCTTGAGACATATTTTTCATTAAAAATCATATTGAAGGAATTATTGAGCTCTGAATGTGGTTTTCTATCGAGAAAATGTGGAATTGTTTCCATTTTTGTGTCCAGTACCTGTATATGATCCAATCGCAAAACTGCTTATTTTGAATTTTCAGCCCCGCTGATGATAATAGAGCAGCGGTTTCCAAAATTTGTTCCAAAACTGAGATAATTTACAATTATATTTATTTAAAAAATTTTGAGAAGCTAAGAATTAAATACCGAATTTTACGATTACTAGTTACTTAGTTAACTTTTCAGAACTTAGTTAAGTTTTCAGATAATACAAGAAACGTTTGGTTTAAAGGAATTGCTCAATCACATTTCCGTTCGTAATAAAAAGTGTGTATTGAAAAAATAATGTTCGGCCAGCGTGCCTTTCTTCAGGAGCCCCTGACGTAAAGGAATTAAGGAGAAAACAGGATATTCCGAAGGAAAGGCTTTCCTGTTTTGCGTTTACATATCTGGCTCCTTCGATAACAGATGGGAAACAGTTTCCAGCAGATAACATCCAGAAGAAACAAAACAAACAACCATGCCCAAACTTCTTTTCCGCGTACCTCAAAATACCTGGCAATTTGTTTTGGAAACAGTACTACGTAAATATAAACTTGCAAAATAGCGTTTTGCTAACGAAAAAAGTGTATTCAAACAAGATACATGAATAAAATTGATAGTACCGAAACGATTTATTTTCTTGTGTTTTTCATGCTATAATAAGGAATGGATGTTTGTATTTCTTTCTGCTGAGATCTCTCCTTCGTCACAAATCTATTTTATGGCAGTATTAAACTGACAGGGTTCTGTCAAACCTCTGCAGCAAGCAGCTGCTTTAAGGGGAATTTAGGGGGCGGGGGGTGGCTCAGGCGGTAGCGCGCCAGGCTCGTAATCTGTAGTTCCCAGGTTCGAGTCCCAGCTGGGTCAGCGTTCAGATTTATCTCCGCAAAAATTCCCCGCCCTGCCCACGGTCAGTAGGGGACAACGATGGGCTTCGAAAGGCAGCCATCCGTCGGATGGGACGTTAAGCCGTGGCCCCGTGTGCGGGAGAGCCATTCCCTGTGCACGTTAAAGAACACGCTGGATGGCCTTGACGGGGGGGCTACCATCTGTCTCCCAACAGCTGTTCCAGTGGGTCCCCTCCCTCAACCTTCTCTGAGCCTTCGGGGTCTATGTGACCTGGCCATTTAGCCCATGGTGTGCAAAAAAGTGCCGCTCAGAGGTAAAACAACCCAACGTTAAAGAACACGCTGGATGGCCTTGACGGGAGGCTACCATCTGTCTCCCAACAGCTGTTCCAGTGGGTCCCCTCCCCCAACCTTCTCTGAGCCTTCGGGGTCCATGTGATCTGGCCATTTAGCCCATGGTGTGCAAAAAAGTGCCGCTCAGAGGTAAAACAACCCAACGTTAAAGAACACGCTGGATGGCCTTGACGGGAGGCTACCATCTGTCTCCCAACAGCTGTTCCAGTGGGTCCCCTCCCCCAACCTTCTCTGAGCCTTCGGGGTCCATGTGATCTGGCCATTTAGCCCATGGTGTGCAAAAAAGTGCCGCTCAGAGGTAAAACAACAACAACAAGGGGAATTTATAATGTGAAAATCCATATGCGAATGAATGGAGGTAGGAATAGGGGAGGCGCCCTTACTCTCAGTTAGCATGGATGTCTAGTGTAGCCGAAACTGCCATCTTACTCCTACTCTGAAAGTCGCGCTGAAAGGTCAGTTGTCATCGTATGTGTGAATGTTTTTTGCGAATATTGGCACAATTAAATCGTAATATTTCCTAATAACAGTAGTAGTATTATTAGGTACATGGGTATTTACTCTGTTTTAGGTCTTTTTTGTGCTTGAATGTATTTACAAAAACTGTAGTTGAATACTATGATCAAATTTGTCTGTGGTTTTTAAAAACTCTTGTTGAGGTCCATATTGGACGTTTATCGTAATAAGTTACATATCAAATAAAAGCAATTCAACAATAATACCCTCCAGGCAAAAAGGGGGGTTAGGGGACATTTCAAACCAGTAGTAATTTTAGTAATATGTAGCAGTAGCAGCAGTTGCTTACGCTACTTTCCAACATAATTAAAATAACGAAAATTTTAAAAATTCCGGAAGAAAATTTTTATTTCAACTTCTTACGAATAAAATGCCATTCCTTTTATCTATTTCGCAGGTTAATTTCTGCAGGAATATGCTATATAGGAGCTAACGTTTTTGCACAATCTTTCGTTCGTTAACACGCTGAGGCGGGGGTGGCTCAGTCGGTAGCGCGCCAGGCTCGTAATCTGTAGTTCCCAGGTTCGAGTCCCAGCTGGGTCAGCGTTGAGATTTATCTCAGCAAAATTCCCCGCCCTGCCCACGGTCAGTAAGGGACACCGATGGGCTAGGAAAGACCGCCGTCCGTCGGATGAGACATTAAGCCGTGGCCCCGTGTGCGGGAGAGCTATACCCTGTGCATGTCAAAGAACACGCTGGATGGCCTTGACGGGAGGCTACCATCTGTCTCCCAACAGCTGTTCCAGTGGGTCCCCTCCCCCAACCTTCTCTGAGTCTTCGGGGTCCATGTGACCTGGCCATTTAGACCATGGTGTGCAAAAAAGTGCCGCTCAGAGGTAAAACAACCCAACCGTTAACACGCTTACGAGTAAGAGCAATACGGCGACGTCGGTTACAGTTTTCAAGCGATAGGGCATCTCCCTCTCTTCCTACCCCCATGGGTACAACAGGTAATCTCGTGTATCCCACTGACAAAAGCTTCAGGTATCACAGTTTAGGAATCAAATGAAGGATTTCTCCTAGAGTCTCTACCGTGGTGGGGGGGAGAGGATCCTGTCCCCTTCGAAAATCTCGTCGTCTTATACGATATCTCAAACTTGTCTACCTGTTTTGAGATCCAGAACTTTGTATAATTTTATTATTATTCCCATAGTATATGTCCGACTCTAAATATAGATTTAAAAAACTAAAATTTTATTCCCTATTGAATGTCATTTTAACCTTCCTTGTCGGGTGAAATATTATAATAATTGGGAAACCATACTCAAGTCTCATTCTCAGAACCCCCTACCACGAAAGTAAATCAGAATATGTCCTTGGTAAGCTCCATCACTAGGGTTGCCAACTCAGAAAAACTAACTTAACTCCTTCTCTTTATTGTTGTTTTGCAAAAACCGGTCTTTAATCCCAAACTCCGAATTGACTGAAATAACATCAGATTTCGAAATTTTTTTGAATCAATATAACTGTACAGTATTTAAAATCTAATTATAATGTAAAATGTTATCAGGATTTGAAGTCGCACTTTTTTTTTTAATTTCATACATTAATTGGAAAGTCTATTCGTTTTTGGCGAATATGGTTCTACTTTCTCTAACCTCCTCGGGGTCCTTGTAACCTGGCCATTTAGTCAACTGTATGACTCCACTCTACCTGCTTTAAGGTTTTCTGCCCTAACCTGATCGGTAAAGAGACTTGGACGTGGAGACCCAGTCGATAACGCGCCAGGCTCTTAATCTGCAGTTCCCAGGTTCGAGTCTCACTAGACCAGCATTGATATTTATCTCCGCAAAACTCTCCGCCCTGCCCACGGTCAGCAGGGGACACCGATGAGCTTGGAAAGGCGGCCGTCCGTCGGATGGAACGTTAAGCGGTGGCTCCGTGTGCGGAAGAACCATACATTGTGTATTCCTAAAGAACAGACTGGATGGCCTTGATGAGAAGCTACCATCTGTCTCCCAACAGCTGTTCCAGTGGGTATCTTTCCCCCAACTCGTCTCTGAGCACTCGGGTCCACCTGGCCATTTAGCCCATTGTGTGCAAAAAAAGGTGCCACTCAGAGGTTAAATAGCCCAACCTTCGGCAAGATTTTGCTATGGCCCGTGTGCAGGAGAACCAAAGACGCGTTAAAGAACATGCTGGATGGCCCTGACTGCAAGCTTCCATCCTTCCAAAAGCTGTCCAGTGGATCCTCTTCTCTACCTCTGAACTCGTGGGGTCCTTGTGCCCTAGCCATTTAACACATTGTGTGCATAAAAAACAGCTCTCCGGAGTAAAACAACTTTCCCTGTACTCATTATGACAACTGCTGCGAAACAAACTGGTTTGATCGCAACATAGAAATAAAACCAACAAACTTGTGATTTCATCAAAGTTCGGTCTACCCACGTCTATGAAACGCTCGCAGATCCACCTAGAAGCGAAGTTTGTCCGTGAAAGAGTGCTCTCCACCCGAAAGCCTCGTGCCTTTGCCTCGTAAGGCATCACCACCTACGTCGACGGGTGCATGCATAATTGATGACGAAAAGGAACGTGTTGCCGGACTCATTACACAGCTCGCGCTATTTGGCTAGTCACGATCCAAACCGGAAATCGGGCTGTTGCTGCTCCTCTAGACAAAGGCTTTCCTAAAAACAAGATGAACACCAACTCTATCGCTACATTGTGCTTTCGACTGTAACTGCAACTTTGCATCACTACTGCATGATACAGGTAGGTATGTATATTCGACCACATTCCACACTTAAGCCTTATTTATTCCCTAGTACTAGTTCTGGAGCGTTGGCGAATGTCATGTAAATTAAAACAGATATTATGATACTGTTAAACGCATATTTTTATACGTCTGACAGACAGGGCCAACTTCTGCAAGTTCAGTGTCAATTTATTAATTCCGAGGATTTTCGTTTTAAAGTTTAGTCAGTGCCGATGGCAACATTTTATTTCCAGGGGAAGGAAGAAACTGCTGCAAATAGGGTTATCAATTTTAATCAAGTTTTAATGCAATAATTTTAATGCGATAGTTATTAATTTTGTTTGCACCTCTTTGAATTAACTTGTCAGATCAATTATTTAAGCTGTCAATACTGGTGTTAAATATTTCAGCTTCCATAATAGTTAAGATATTGAGTGAATATTATTAGGAATCAGAAAAAAATATATTTCATTTAGATTAGTGTTTTACCAACTTTTCTAACTTGCGAATCCCTTTATATTTTTCAGTCTCCATAAAAACAATGATGATCATTGAGAGAAATATTGGGGTTGCGATGGTCATTGAGAGAAATGTTGGGGTTGCAATGGTCACTGAGACAAATATTGTAGTCGTGATAGTCATTGAAAGAAATATTGCGGTCGCGATGGTCATTGAGACAAATTTTCGGGTAGGGATTGGTTAATGGTTGGAAAACATTAGAATAGATACAAAAGCCAATTACGAACAAAAATTTAGTCGGGTTTTTTTTTTTTGCAATTAAGTATTGAAATGCAAAAAATATTAATATTATATTTTCAAATGGATTTTTAAACAAAATTACATTTTTATTTAAATAGTATTTTAATTAATACTATTTAATTTAATGACGAAGTATCCAAATAACAGAACTATCCTATAGAATAATTTCATTAATAAGAGAAGTGTGTTGTTCCTAGAGTGAAAGAACATAAACATTTGATTCTCTTATGACAGTTGAAACTTTGTATATCTGGTTCCATGTTTAGTCTGCCAATGATTTGTGTTTTAATATTTACTAGTGTAATCTCAAGCGAAGTAAAAATAGTAATTTTTGGATGAAACGCATCAAAGGCGTATCTACGGGTCGTTCTTTTTTTCTGGGTGGGGGGTGGGGTTTAAACTTACCTTGTCAAGATTTTTTTTTAGAAATTTAGAAAAGAAAATGCGCGTAATTTTCTGATTTGAGCATGCACAAATTTGAAGTGCCTCTCAACTGTACAGTCGCTGAAATAAATATCCGAACACTATGGTTGTTTACAGAATTCAGAAAAAATATCTGGCAACGATTTTTTTAGAAATTAGTGTACACCTATCCCTCGATTTACACGGTACTCAGTTCACACAATTTTGGCTTTGCACGGTCAAAAAATGCAACCAGTTTCGATTTACACGGTACTGACTGAGACGTACATAGAAAGGAAATCTCAGTCAGTACCGTGTAAATCGAAACTGGTTGCATTTTTTGACCGTGTAAAGCCAAAATTGTGTGAACTGAGTACCGTGTAAATCGAGGGATAGGTGTATATTAAATTAGTTTTTAGAATTTCGTGTACGTACACGAAGGTTGCCAGATCACTAATTTCTAAAAAAAATCGTTGCCAGATATTTTTTCTGACTTCTGTAATCAACCATAGTGTTCGGATATTTATTTGAGCGACTGTAGGTGGTCATATTATTTTGATACTGGATCGTGTGGGCTCACTCACGGAAATATTGAGCGTGTACAGTTGCTGTACACACTGCCGACATTACAGTTGCTGTACACACTGCCGACATTACAGTTGCTGTACACGCTGCAGATATTTTTCCTGAATTCTGTAATCACGTGACACGAAGGTTGCCAGATCACTAATTTCTAAAAAAATCGTTGCCAGATATTTTTTCTGACTTCTGTAATCAACCATAGTGTTCGGATATTTATTTGAGCGACTGTGCTTCAGTGGAGCTCGTTGTCGCCTGTTCAGACCCCCCTTTCCAAAATCTTGGATATCACATTTGAAACGCATGCAATTTCGCATATCCATAGATTATTTTCAGCGACATATCCATAGATATCGTCTTGTTTCACCATATATATGCTATTAAAATATTTGCTATTAATCTATATTGCTATTAAAACTTAATATATATTATAATATTTATAATAAAATCATCTACATAGATTCTATGAACATAAACAGATTGCATTCCCTCTCCCATTAAAAATTTTCAGACCCGTAACCAGAAGGTAAACAGCGGGGGGGGGGGGAGCTAACCTACCCCTCGCAAGCTTTTTAGCTTGCTTGAATTTTTGAAACTTTTGACTTTTACCACTTTGCAATATAAAGATTCGTTTACATTTGGGGGGGCGGGGGGGGGGGGCTCAGTCGGTAGCGCGCCAGGCTCGTAATCTGTAGTTCCCAGGTTCGAGTCCCAGCTGGGTCAGCGTTGAGATTTATCTCCGCAAAATTCCCCGCCCTGCCCACGGTCAGTAGGGGACACCGATGGGCTTGGAAAGGCCGCCGTCCGTCGGATGGGACGTTAAGCAGTGGCCCCATGTGCGGGAGAGCCATACCCTGTGCACGTTAAAGAACACGTTGGATGGCCTTGACGGGAGGCTACCATCTGTCTCCCAACAGCTGTTCCAGTGGGTCCCCTCCCCCAACCTTCTCTAAGCCTTCGGGGTCATTGTGACCTGGCCAATTTAGCCCATGGTGTGCAAAAAAGTGCCGCTCAGAGGTAAAACAACCCAGTTCTCATTTTTATAAAAAAAAAAATTCTTTTGTCAGTTCTCTCCCCTTCTATAAATGCTAAAGCCTTCCATGTGGCTTCGAACTTGTTTGGGTCTGCCTCAATTTAGAAAACATTTATTTAGAGTAGGGGTTCTCAACGTGGGGTACGCGTACCACTTGGAGGTACACGATAAAATTTTTGGGGATACGCCGTGAGAGCTCAAAAGTCGCTAGATATATGTTATATATATGTTTTATTTTAGCCGTCCCATGGCCGAGTGGTTAGCGCGCTTGGCTACTGATCTAAGGGACCTGGGTTCGAGCCCCGGGTAAGGCATGGATGTATGTGTCGTTTTTCTGCTGAGGTCCTGCCATCCTCACAGACCTTCAATTATGGCATATAAACTGACAGGCTCCTGTCAGACTCTCTGTGGCAAGCAGCTGCTTGAGGGGGTATTTATTTTTTATATGTTTTATTTTATTCCCATTGTTATACTATAACTATAGTTTTATCTATCTATACAAGGGGTGCGCCAGTTACATACACATTTCCAGGGGGTACGTGAAGCATAAAAGGTTGAGAACCACTGATATATATGTTTTATTTTATTCCCATTGTTATACTATAACTATAGTTTTATCTATCTATACAAGGGGTACGCCAGTTGCATACACATTTCCAGGGGGTACGTGAAGCATAAAAGGTTGAGAACCACTGATATATATGTTTTATTTTATTCCCATTGTTATACTATAACTATAGTTTTATCTATCTATACAAGGGGTGCGCCAGTTACATACACATTTCCAGGGGGTACGTGAAGCATAAAAGGTTGAGAACCACTGATATATATGTTTTATTTTATTCCCATTGTTATACTATAACTATAGTTTTATCTATCTATACAAGGGGTACGCCAGTTACATACACATTTCCAGGGGGTACGTGAAGCATAAAAGGTTGAGAACCACTGATATATATGTTTTATTTTATTCCCATTGTTATACTATAACTATAGTTTTATCTATCTATACAAGGGGTGCGCCAGTTACATACACATTTCCAGGGGGTACGTGAAGCATAAAAGGTTGAGAACCACTGATATATATGTTTTATTTTATTCCCATTGTTATACTATAACTATAGTTTTATCTATCTATACAAGGGGTACGCCAGTTGCATACACATTTCCAGGGGGTACGTGAAGCATAAAAGGTTGAGAACCACTGATATATATGTTTTATTTTATTCCCATTGTTATACTATAACTATAGTTTTATCTATCTATACAAGGGGTGCGCCAGTTACATACACATTTCCAGGGGGTACGTGAAGCATAAAAGGTTGAGAACCACTGATATATATGTTTTATTTTATTCCCATTGTTATACTATAACTATAGTTTTATCTATCTATACAAGGGGTACGCCAGTTACATACACATTTCCAGGGGGTACGTGAAGCATAAAAGGTTGAGAACCACTGATATATATGTTTTATTTTATTCCCATTGTTATACTATAACTATAGTTTTATCTATCTATACAAGGGGTGCGCCAGTTACATACACATTTCCAGGGGGTACGTGAAGCATAAAAGGTTGAGAACCACTGATTTAGAGTACTGATTTCGAAATTTTTTGGGTCGAACTATTTTGGCCCTTAAATGTTTTCTAATGGAATTTCTATGAAGTAGACGAAATTTTATTTAATCTATTTCCACAGAAAAACGGAAGAAAATGCCCCCTTTGGGAATCACCGGTTAAGATGCTTAACTTAGCTGCAATTTTCGTTTCCTTTGGAAAGCTTATTTCCACTCCTATAACGTAAAAATTCCATGATTTTTCTTGTTTTCTCTATGCTCTATAGCCTCAGCAATTTTGATTGCTTGGCAGTTATCGCGGATGTCTACCAAAACAATGGAAGCGCTTAATTTCCATATGAGTTGGGTTGGGTTGTTTTACCTCTGAGTGGCACTTTTTTGCACACCATGGGCTAAATGGCCAGGTCACAAGGACCCCGAAGGCTCAGAGAAGGTTGGGGGAGGGGACCCACTGGAACAGCTGTTGGGAGACAGATGGTAGCCTCCCGTCAAGGCCATCCACCGTGTTCTTTAACGTTGGGTTGTTTTACCTCTGAACGGCACTTTTTTGCACACCATGGGCTAAATGGCCAGGTCACAAGAACCCCGAAGGCTCAGAGAAGGTTGAGGGAAAGGACCCACTGGAACAGCTGTTGGGAGACAGATGGTAGCCTCCCGTCAAGGCCATCCAGCGTGTTCTTTAACGTGCACAGGGTATGCTCTCCCTCACATGGGACCACGGTTTAACGTCCCATCCGACGGACGGCGGCCTTTCCAAGCCCATCGGTGTTCCCTACTGACCGTGGGCAGGGCGGGGAATTTTGCAGAGATAAATCTCAACGCTGACCCAGCTGGGACTCGAATCTGGGAACTATAGATTACGAGCCTGACATGCTACCAACTGAGCCACTCCCGCCCCCCAAAACAATGGAAGTGCTTGATTTTCCATTTGAAACTTGGCCCATTGTTTTCCACTTTCATGTCCATCAGAGGCAATATCCCAAAATCAAAGTCAGAAAAAAGTTCTTCTTCTGAAATGCCAATCTTCCTACATATCTGAAGAAGCAACATTTCTTTCTGCACCGCTTCGAACTCTTTCGAACACCGCTTCGCACACTTCGAACACCGCTTCGAACTCTCCAGACAAGACCTGCATTTGTTAAAAAGGAAAATGAATTCAGTCGACAATTACTATCATCGTGTTTTGATGGGACACTATTACCACCTCTCGTGCTACGCTTGTTCGCACGCACACAAGTCGTAAAGCGGTAAATCACAGAACTGAACACGTATTAGTATATCATTCCGCAACAACTTGGCATGGTGAGTTGCCCTAACGCCTTTAATTAGTCATCGGTGAAATCGTGATTTCTTTGAGTAAAGAATAGAAATGACTGAACTCTGAACTGTATCATTGTCGTCGCTTCCACAGATATCGTTTCAATAATAGGAACAAACGTTTCTTCGAAGTTTTAGCTTGATCACGCGCGTGTTCTCGACCCGAATTAATTCGTAGTTGCCTTAAGTACCGACACTTTCGCCATCTGTTAAAGAAAAAAGTAATCATTGTTTCGGTTTCGTGTTTTCGGCATTTTTCTCAATGAAGTAATTCCCATTTTTCGTTTTAAACCTCAGTATTTACGTATTGGATCGGCATTTCTGCTTTCATATAGCTTTGGCACAGGCATGGCTTAACCATCCACAGTTTACTCATTTGTAGAAAAGTTTCTTACCTTTTTTCCTTCGTTTTATTAGTCGGAATTGATCTTTTATACATATTATTTTAATTGCATTTTTAGAACTTTCACTGCAAAATGCATTGAAATTAATTACTGATACCATTTTTATGTGACGTGGTTAAACCTTTAACCTCTGGTGTCCTTAATTTCGAACACAGTTAATGACTCGTGTTCACAGAGATCCAGTCCCATCCTTAGGCGGGGCGGGGGTTGCTCAGTCGGTAGCGCGACAGGCTCGTAATCTGTAGTTCCCAGGTTCGAGTCCCAGCTGGGTCACCGTTGAGATTTATCTCCGTAAAATTCCCCACCCTACCCACGGTTAGCAGGGGACACCGATGTGCTTGGAAAGGCCGCCGTCCGTCGGACGGGACGTTAAGCCATGTGCGGAGAGCCACACCCTGCGCACGTTAAAGAACACGCTGGATGGCTTTGAAGGGAGGCTACCATATGTCTCCCAACATCTGTTCCAGTGGAGCCCCTCCCCCAACCTTCTTTAAGCCTTCGGGATCCTTATGACCTGGCCATTTAGCCCAGAGTGCGCAAAAAAGTAAGAACACGCTGGATGACCTTGACGGAAGGCTACCACATGTCTCTCAACATCTGTTCCAGTGGGTCCCCTCCCCCAACCTTGAGCCGACCAACCTCTCCCAACTCTGAGCCTTCGGGATCCTTGTGACCTGGCCATTTAGCCCATGGTGTGCAAAAAAAGTGCTGCTCAGAGATCAAACAACCAATCTCTAACAGCTGCCCAATGGATCCCATCCCCCAACTTTCTCTGAGCTTTTTGGGGTTCTTATAACCTGGCCATTTATATTTTAATGTGAAAAAAAGTTCCGCTCAGAATTAATACAGCTCAGTTCTTACTCTCCCCTCCCCCACTCCAGTATATCGTCAACTCGTGTATGTTCGTTACTTCTGTACCACGTAATGAAGAAAACCTAAATGAAGCCAGTAAGCCGATCATTATGATGATCGTGAACCCGTACCGAGTTTCATGTGTACGGGATGTGTCACATTCCCCGCTACTTCTACTCCCAATGAACGCCGAGGTCATCTGGATAATACCAGGAGGGAGTGAGAACGGATGCTGTAACCGATGTTTCCGATTGTCGTGGCTCACACCTCGCGTGCTTTACGACGCAGTCAATGACGTCAACTGCAACGAGTATACAAGATTCGAAAACAACTCTCATCTTAATGTTTATTATTCGGTTGTTTTTTTTCTCCATGGGATTTTCGAATAATGAGAACAAATAAAAATAATAAAAAATTCGCGATTTGAAATTTTTTAGACTCAGCTCAATTGATTTTGTGAAAAGAATATTAGTAGAGTTTGATGCGAATCTTTAAAAGTGGAAGTCGTACTGGGTTGGGTTGTTTTACCTCTAAACGGTACTTTTTTACACACCATGGGCTAAATGGCCAGGTCACAAGGACCCCGAAGGCTCAGAGAAGGTTAGGGGAGGGTATCCAACCTTCTCTGAGCCAGTAATGCTCAGAGAACTCCCAACAGTTGTTAGATTTTTCACATAAAAATCTAACAGCTGTTGGGAGACAAATGGTAGCCTCTCATCAAGACCATCCAGCGTGTTCTTTAACGTGCACAGGGTATGGCTCTCCCATACACGGAGCCACGGCTTAACGTCCCATCCGACGAACGCTGGTCTTTTCAAGTCCATAGGTGCCCCCTACTGACGTGGGCAGGGCGGCGAGTTTTGCGGAGATAAGTCTCAACACTGATGAAAAAATTGAGATTTAGAGATTTGAATGAGATCTTCAATTTAGCTCTAGTGCCATTTTTTTAGTAAAAAGCTTATTTTCAAAGTTAGTGAGTTTTGAATGTGGCTTTTCGTTCGCATAATATGGAAGTGTCCCGATATATTTTGGTGCGCAGTGTATAATTTAAAGACCATATCTCACCCAATCTCTTAAAACGGGCAGCATTATATTTCTTGCATAAAGCCGGCAACTAATCTAGGTACGGCCTTGTGCGTTTTTTAAACTCGAAAGATCGTAGATAAATTCATCGTTGCTTATATTTCATTGCCTGTTAAGTCATTTACATAACAGCGTAACGTCGTACTCCCTACAGGGTTTCAGAAATCTTCTGTCTGATAAGATCGACATTTAGGAGATTAAATAGTGACGATACGTCATACGCGAACATTTAAAGCGGTTAGAAGAATTTTTCAGCCGTAAACTTAAAGGTGGTTGTTGGCAATATTTATTTTTTTGCCTCAGTTTTAGAAAAGACTGGTTCCGAGATTAGACGCCTGTATGAAATGCGAGTAGAGGGCGTTCACCGTGTTACCAATTTAGTTCCACCAGCACGGGAAATGAAAATTCTTTGTTTTCATTCGGGAACCGGTATTTCAGCAAGTACGAATGGCAACGAAACCGTATATTAAAGAGCAAAATTTTAAGCCACGGAATCGTAACCGCCAGTTTAAACAAATTGAGGAGGGAAAAAGGCTTAAGCAACTGTGAGGAATAATGTATGTTATGAATACTTTTTTTTAAATCTAAACTGGTCTCAAGATGTATGAATCATCAGAAAATGTGCGTGTCATCTTTAATCTAAAATACGGCAAAATAATTGAATGCAACAGTTATTGGATTCTAGTTTGGCAACGTTTTAATGGAAGAAGTAGATTCTGTCAACGGCCATTTGCATTCCCTGAATTGTATCAGATCTAACCTGAGCGGGATATGACTCAGTCGTTAGCAATCTCTGCAGTTCCCAGGTTCGAGCCACACCTGTGCCAGCGTTGAGATTTATTTCTGCTAAACCCTCATCTTTCCCTCGGTGAGAAAGGAGACACCCTTGGACTTCGAAACACCGAAGTTCGTCGCATGGGTGCCAGAAATTTTCGTTCAATCGGGGTGCTAAAACTACATGTCTCTTATTGTCTTCGTTTGGAATTAATATGCACTTAATAAGTGATTTGATTATTAACAGTACATTTGCATTTAATTTCTACTTGTTAAAGCACATAAAAGAAAAAGGTTTTGTTTTTTTCTTTTTTTCAAAAATTTTTCTAATTTGATTTCTACTGGAGATGATGTGCGAGTCTAAACCAGTGGTTCTCAACCTTTTATGCTTCACATATCCCTTGGAAATGTGTATGTAACTAGCGTACCCCTTTATAGATAGATAAAACTATAATTATGGTATAACAATGGTTATTTTTACTTTGTTACTAGAACTAGCGACTTTTGAGTTCTCACGGCGTACCCCAAAAAATTTTATCGCGTACCCCACGTTGAGAACCCCTAGTCTAAACGATAAGTAAAACTCATTAACTTTATTAAACATATGTCAAGGCTAGATGCCATCAGTAGTGACTTGACACTATGGGAACTTTTACCCCCTTGCTTTCCCCCTATGACGTCACCGGCCACGCCCCGTTCACGTGATATGACGTCACTTTCGGTCACACATAATCCTACTTTATTAAAAATTCCTCCCATTCATTAAAAATTCTTCCCCCTTTATTAAAAAAAGCCGTGGTGCCATCTAGTGTATATTATGAGTACTATATTTAGAAAAGCCCTCTATTTTAACAAAGTATTCCCAATTTTTACTCCCCCCTCATTAAAAAAACCCCTTATCAAAAGTTCTGCCCCCTTTATTAAAAACCCTACCTGTATTTTAAGCCCCCCTCTTTAAAGACCTCCTGGTTGACATACCTATATTTTTTAATAAAAAAATAAAATAAATACCCCCTCAAGCAGCTGCTTGCCACAGAGGTCTGACAGGAGCCTGTCAGTTTATATGCCACAGTAGGATATCTGAGAGGATGGCAGGACCTCAGCAGAAAAACGACACACACATCCATGCCTAAATTCCGGGGCTCGAACCCAGGTCCCTTAGATCAGTAGCCAAGCGTGCTAACCACTCGGCCCCCCTTTAAATTTCCTAACACCTGAAAAAGGTATCGATTTTTGGTGGCGCCATCTAGTGTATACTTTAGTAAGATTTTGATCGAAATGTTTCCAATTATTTGACTCCCCCTTATCAAAAATTCCGCCCCCTTTATTAAAAACCCTATCAAAACTGCCCCTTGGTTGACATGTATTTTTTAATCCCCCTTATCAAAAGTTCCGCCCACTCTATTAAACTCCCCCCTCACCGATCACAAACTCCCGAATAAGTCCCTTGATTTCTACTCTCATCTGAAATTTACCAAGTCCAACTAAACTTTCGCTGGCATCCTCTCAGGATGGCTGATGCAATCCTCAAAAATAATTACAAGGTCCCATATTTTGCGAATTCGACCTTCACTAGAAAAGGACTATCCCGCAGTAACTGTTTTAAAAGACTCCCACAGAAAATGAAATGAAAAAATGCTGTTGGGTAAAAAAATTAATAAAAGGAAAAAAAAATCTTTGTTTTAAAAGACAAATTATTCGTAATTATGAAAAATATTGAGGGGTAATATGGTCTGGTGACCTGTGTGGGTGACATAAAGACCTGCTTTAGAACACGCAACAAACGTTCGGTACATCTCGTTTTATTGAAGGATGAATCTTGGATCACGTCACCCCCTGCGCTGTCGATACCCCTTTGCTTCCGTGTCAGACGCGATGTCTTACAACACGAAAACCCACTCGCAGCCTTGCCCACTGTTTTAGGACCCATCTCGAAATTTTTCCAAGTCCAGAGACGGTTCACAGCCCTTCTGACTAAACCGCATTGTCATCCCCCCCAATTCTATCCCCCCTTTGTCTCAGGCCATCACACGAGATACGGTATGGAAACAATGTTTTGGAAATATCCTCTTATCGAAACATCGCATCTACCCTTTATGATAGGTCAGCTATTTGTTTCAATGTACCCCGTCGGAAGAAGACGAGCCATTTTGAAATTATGCGCCCCTAAACCTCCAAGTGTTGCGCCTCTCTTATTAAAAGTAGTCTCCATCGGGTTGAAGGATGTCGCCGTCAGATATTTGTGTTCACACATATTCTGCACTTTCCGCGTCAGGACTTCTTCTTTTGGAATGATAAAGTGGTTTTACGTTAAATTCTTATCTCTGCCATGTCTCAATTAATTACTCTCCGTAAGTATATCCGTTACGCGACATGGTTTAAAACTTTTTATTCCTAATACTTATTACCGCTGCATCCTCAACATGTGATGCAAAATATTACTCGTTCCTAGGAAGTAACGCTACGCAGTAACAATCGATAACAATTTCTTCCTCCGAAGAAAAATCAGTTAATTGTTTGGGAGTAATCGTTTTTTAAAAATCTACAGTTCTAAACGCTCTCACAGTTTTTAAAAATCGTCTTTTCCACCGTTTATCGGGGAACGTGTGCCTCATCAAGCTGGTGAAATTTTATTTCGCGTTGCGGCGTCAGTACGCGTGTGTTCGTTACACTTTACAAGGTCTGTTGTTTTCATCGGGTAAATTCTGTAAAGAAACGCGGCAGAATGCTATAGAAAGTTAGAATGCTAAAAGTACGTTGCGGGTACCCTTGCGTTTCTGCTTACGGTGCGTAAAAAACTTTAGTTCCAGCATGAATGTAAGTTAATGGAGTAGGGGATATTAGTTTTAGCAAATACACTAAGCTACTATAAAAATAATACATTTAAGTCTCATACGATCGCAGCCTCTCAACTTACCTGAGTTAATCCACCGAAATTTTATTTGCAACTGGACGAGTCAAAATTTAGCAAATACTTCAACGATTATATCAGTATATCTATGGAACAAGCTACATGAGAAAGCTTCTTCGATAACATAAAAATCCGCCTAACTATGCTTTAACATATATCTTCTGATCGGGCCTCAGTAAAAGAATGCACATATGTCACAAAAAATCGATGTTCTCACGTAGAGCGTACAAGAAGCGACAAACAAAAAAAAAAGTCTTTACAAACTAAGAGTCACTCAGTGTAAAACATCCGAAATCCAGAAATATCCTTTCTAAAAAATAGAAAATTTCCCACCATATTCTTAAAATTCTTAAATAATTCTTAATTCCCACTTCTAACATCGCCTCTGTTACAAGTACTGAAAGCTCCTGGGGCGGGGGTGGCTCAGTCGGTAGCGCGCCAGGCTCGTAATCTGTAGTTCCCAGGTTCGAGTCCCAGCTGGATCAGCGTTGAGATTTATCTCCACAAAATTCCCCGCCCTGCCCATGGTCAGTAGGGGACACCATGGTCAGTAGGGGACGCCGTCCGTCGGATGGGACGTTAAGCCGTGGCCCCGTGTGTGGGAGAGAGCTATACCCTGTGCACGTTAAAGAACACGCTGGATGGCCTTGACGGGAGGCTACCATCTGTCTCCCAACAGCTGTGCCAGTGGGTCCCCTCCCCCAACCTTCTCTGAGCCTTCGGGGTCCTTGTGACCTGGCCATTTAGCCCACGGTGTGCAAAAAAGTGCCGCTCAGAGGTAAAACAACCCAACCCAACTGAAAGCTCTTACTGTTCTTGGCGTTTAATGAGCGGGCCATAATTTTTCAAAAAAAAAAATCCTAATTTTTACATCTCACCTGAATTTTGCCAAGTCACTCCGAATTTTCCCAACTACCCCTAGATTTTACCAACTCACCTGTTTTTACTAAGTGGCTTTGAATTTTGCCAACTGCTCTAAATTTTGTCGTCTCTCCATTTTTTAAACTGCCTTAGATTTGCCAAGTTGCCTCGATTTTGACAACTCCCCTTAATTTTCCAAAAAAAAAAATTACAAATTTTCACAACTCACCTAGATTTTACGAAGTCGCTTCGAATTTTGCCAACTCCGAATTACTTTTGGGGGGGAACCTCCCGCTCCGTCCCCCCATGGCTACGTCCCTGCCCCACACTCTTTCATCGGTCAGTAAAGGGGTACCTGTGGACTTAGAGAAGCCGCGGTCCGTCTGATGGGATGTAAAGCCTTGACCCCGTGTACGACACTTGAACGTTAAAGAACACTCTGGATGGCCTTGACGGGGACTCCATTTGTCTGCTAACAACTGTTCCAATGAGTGCCCTTCTCCCAGCATTCTCTGAGTCATTGGATTCCTTGTAATCTCGCCATTTAGCCCATTGTATTAAAAAAAAATGCCACTCGAAAGTAAAACAATCCATTCCCGTCTCAAAAATTGATATTCCTTGCCACTGCACATACATTTTGTGGGTGCGATGAATATTCGCTAAGCTGAAGGTTGAGTTGGGTTGTTTTACCTCTGAGCGGCACTTTTTTGCACACCATGGGCGAAATGGCCAGGTCACATAGACCCCGAAGGCTCAGAGAAGGTTGGCGGAGGGCACCCACTGGAACAGCTGTTGGGAGACAGATGGTAGCCTCCCGTCAAGGCCATCCAGTGTGTTCTTTAACGTGCACAGAGTATAGCTCTCTCCCGCACACGGGGCCACGGCTTAACGTCCCTTCCGACGGACGGCGGCCTTTCCAAGCCCATCGGTGTTCCCTACTGACTGTGGGCAGGGCGTGGAATTTTGCGGAGATAAATCTCAACACTGACCCAGCGGGGACTCGAACCTGGGAACTACAGAGTACGAGCCTGGCGCGCTACCGACTGAGCCTCCGCCCCACTATGCTGAGGTGGCGGCATTATAGAAAGCCTTGGAAACCATCGACTTAGGTAAAGAAAGGGTTTGCCTTGATAAAGGCAAAATAGCTAAGGATCGTGTGAAGCTGCAGCAGTGTTTTCAAATACTCTTTCCACTTGATCAGGATCGCATAGAAGGCTTTCCATCGATGCAAGTTCCTTTCGCTTCCACTGCAAAAAATCAGATGAACTACAAAAGAGGAGGATTAACTTCTAGATAGAAATCAAGGTGGATATGAGCCTTCAATCATTTTTTCCCTGAAAAGTCTTCACGCATCCTTTACGGGTGTCAAAAGAGAGTACGAGAGCATTAAGTGAGAAAGCGTTAAAAGTTGTCTTTCCTTTCAGATCCACATTCCTTTGTAAACACGGATTTTCCGTAATGCCTTCTTAAAAAGTACGCAAAAAAAATAGACCGGATGTTGCAGCTCTGTTGCGTCTCGGCATTGTCAAGGCCGTGACAAGACCTGTTGCCTCCTGAGGAAAAGTAAAAATTGACGCTCCTTTGATACGTATTCATTACACCACAAAACCCGAAGCACCTTACTGTAAAATATAAAGAGTTAAAATTATGCAGTCTAAAAACATTATAATATATCACAATCAGGTATATGACCTGATCTAATCCATGCCCCTCTAAAAATGCTAGTAATGATAATAGAGGCAAAAAATTATTAAAGGCCGACGTCCGTCGGATGGGACGTTAAGCCATAGCCCCGTGTGCGGGTGAACCATACCCTTGCACGTTAAAGAACACGCTGGATGGCCTTCACGGGAGACCCATCTATCTCCCAATAACTGTTCCAGTGGATTCCCTCTCCCAACCTTCTCTGAGCCTTCGGGGTCCTTCTGACCTGGCCATTTAGCCCATGGTGTGCAAAAAATTGCCGCTCAGGGGTAAAACAAACCAACCCATAACCTGTGCACGTTAAAGAACATGTTGGATGGCCTTGATAGGAGGCTACCATCTGTCTCCCAACAGCTGTTCCAGTGGGTCCCCTTCTCTGAGCCTTCGGGGTCCTTGTGACCTGGCCATTTACCCCATGGTGTGCAAAAAAGTGCCGCTCAGAGGTAAAACAACCCAACTCATACCCTGTGCTCGTTAAAGAACACGCTGGATGGCCTTGACGGGAGACTACCATCTGTCTCCCAACAGCTGTTTCAATGGGTCCCCTTCCCCAACCTTCTCTGAGCCTTCGGAGTCCTTGTGACCTGGCCATTTAGCCCACGTTGTGCAAAAAAGTGCCGCTCAGAGGTAAAACAACCCAACCCATACCCTGTGCACGTTAAAGAACACGCTGGATGTCCTTGACGGGAGGCTACCATCTGTCTCCCAACAGCTGTTCCAGTGGGTCCCCTTCTCCAACCTTCTCTGAGCCTTCGGGGTCCTTGTGACCTAGCCATTTAGCCCATGTTGTGCAAAAAAGTGCCGCTCGAAGGTAAAACAACCCAACCCATACCCTGTGCACGTTAAAGAACACGCTGGATGGCCTTTACGGGAGACTACCATCTGTCTCCCAACAGCTGTTCCAGTGGGTCCCCTTCCCCAACCTTCTCTGAGCCTTCGGGGTCCTTGTGACCTGGCCATTTAGTCCATGGTGTGCAAAAAAGTGCCGCTCAGAGGTAAAACAACCCAACCCATACCCTGTGCACGTTAAAGAACACGCTGGATGGCCTTGACGGGAGACTACCATCTGTATCCCAACAGCTGTTCCAGTGGGTTCCCTTCCCCAACCTTCTCTGAGCCTTCGGGGTCCTTGTGACCTGGCCATTTAGCCCATGGTGTGCAAAAAAGTGCCGCTCAGAGGTAAAACAACCCAACCCATACCCTGTGCTCGTTAAAGAACACGCTGGATGGCCTTGACGGGAGGCTACCATCTGTCTCCCAACAACTGTTCCAGTGGGTCTCCTTCCCCAACCTTCTCTGAGCCTTCGGGGTCTTTGTGACCTGGCCATTTAGCCCATGGTGTGCAAAAAAGTGCCGCTCAGAGGTAAAACAACCCAATCCATACCCTGTGCTCGTTAAAGAACACGCTGGATGGCCTTGACGGGAGGCTACCATCTGTCTCCCAACAGCTGTTCCAGTGGGTCCCCTTCTCTGAGCCTTCGGGGTCCTTGTGACCTGGCCATTTAGCCCATGGTGTGCAAAAAAGTGCCGCTCAGAGGTAAAACAACCCAACCCATACCCTGTGCTCGTTAAAGAACACGCTGGATGGCCTTGACGGGAGACTACCATCTGTATCCCAACAGCTGTTCCAGTGGGTCCCCTTCCCCAACCTTCTCTGAGCCTTCGGGGTCCTTGTGACCTGGACATTTAACCCATGATGTGCAAAAAAGTGCCGCTCAGAGGTAGAACAACCCAACCCATACCCTTGTGCTCGTTAAAGAACACGCTGGATGGCCTTGACGGGAGGCTACCATCTGTCTCCCAACAGCTGTTCCAGTGGGTCACCTTCTCTGAGCCTTCGGGGTCCTTGTGACCTGGCCATTTAGCCCATGGTGTGCAAAAAAGTGCCGCTCAGAGGTAAAACAACCCAACCCATACCCTGTGCTCGTTAAAGAACACGCTGGATGGCCTTGACGGGAGGCTACCATCTGTCTCCCAACAACTGTTCCAGTGGGTCCCCTTCTCCAACCTTCTCTGAGCCTTCGGGATCCTTTTGACCTGTCCATTTAGCCCATGGTGTGCAAAAAAGTGCCGTTCAGAGGTAAAACAACCCAACGCATATTTAAGAGAATTTTTTGAAAGACCTTTAGGTCTTGAGGGGGGGGAAATGTTATATATACTGCAGTGAAAATCCAGTCTCTTGACCCCCCCCCCCTTTATTTTCTTCTAGATCCGGGTCTGTTCAGATAAATAATCTCAATCAGAAAACGAAAGTTATCGTATTTGTATTAAAATGATTGATTTTATCTGCCATTTTCAAAAAAAAACATCCAAATACAGACTGACGCCCGTATCTAGAAATAAAAATAAAGGGGAATGGGTCAAGTGACGCAATGGAGCGCCAAAAAAATTAAAATGGAGGCGAAGAGATTGGATTTCCATTGTAATATAACATTTCCCGGACCGTTTTAGAGATATTTGAAGATTTTCTTGCAAAATGCGTGAAATTTGCACAACTTAATAAGTTTTTGCTTCTATTACCCTTTCTAACATTCTCAAAGGGGAGAGGAATCCCCCCCCCAGATTCAGCCCTGCGCTTATTTAATCTGTTTCTCTTATAAAACAGTAGGCAAGTTTCACGCTGAATTTAATGAACCATCAAAATACTCGGTGTGCTATTGCATTGTTTTTATTGTTTTTGATACTAACGCGACTGGAATTTAAAATGTTTATAACGAAATTTGTCGCTCCTCAAAAATGGCACCCTGAGGCGGTCTCTTATCGGAGAAGCCCTGAACAAGACTCGTCGTATTGCATGACTTGCCAGAAGCATACCATGGCGCATATCGCGCTAATGGCAAAGAATGTAGAGGGAGAAGAAGTTAAGCTTCCATAGAGATTAATGTAAAATCGAGTATCGTGCATTTGGCGTAGAAGTGAAACGAACATTACAGGGGACGAACACTTTTGTAATTACATGTTACTGTCAACTTCCATTTTCTTCGCTTTTCCTATGTAATGATTTCCCATTGATATCCTTGCAGAATATATTAATATCAATTCTGTTTCGTGTTTCTATGCAACCAACAAAGCTTCTAATTGTAATAATTTATTCTATAAATTTAACTTCAGGCTAATTTCAAATCTTCTCTATCCGTTCAATTAATAATTGTTGGTTCAACGAAGAATAATTCCAATGGAGAAAATAAACCTTTATTAAAATCATGATATTATTTTTTTTCAAATACAAAGTGCAGTTACTTTTCTTCCTTTTGGCCGAGTGGTCAGCGTGCTTGGCTACTGATCTACGGGACCTGGGTTCGAGCCCCGGGTAAGGCATGGATGTTCGTGTTGTTTTCTGCCCAGGTCCTCCCATCCTCTCAGATCTTCTACTGTGGCATATAAACTGACAGGCTCCTGTCAGACCTCTTGGGGCGGGGGTGGCTCAGTCGGTAGCGCGCCAGGCTCGTAATCTGTAGTTCCCAGGTTCGAGTCCCAGCTGGGTGAGCGTTGAGATTTATCTCCGCAAAATTCCCCGCCCTGCCCACGGTCAGTAGGGGACACCGATGGGCTTGGAAAGGCCGCTGTCCGTCGGATGGGACGTTAAGCCGTGGTCCCGTGTGCGGGAGAGCCATACCCTATGCACGTTAAAGAACACGCTGGATGGCCTTGACGGGAGGCTACCATCTGTCTCCCAACAGCTGTTCCAGTGGGTCCCCTCCTCCAACCTTCTCTGAGCCTTCGGGGTCCATGTGACCTGGCCATTTAGCCCATGGTGTGCAAAACAGTGCCGCTCAGAGGTAAAACAACCCAACCCAACCTGTCAGACCTCTGTGGCAAGCAACTGCTTGAGGGGGGTATTTTTTATTTAAAATATAAAGTTTTTGATGCATAATTCCTTTGCCCCTTTGTTTGCTTCCCAGCTTAAAAAAATGCACGATACGAATCGAAACACCACTTGAGGTCGCCACTTACGCTTTGTCAAAGCTGAACTTCTTTTCCATATACGTTCTTTGCTAATGGCGAGTCACTACAATTTTGCCCAATAAGCACCTGGAAACATTTCAATGGCGTTTTTCATTGATCTAAGAGTATAAAATAAGTGCATAGCAAATATTCCCTTAAAAAACAATTCAAACTAAGAAAATACAAATCGGAATTTTTGAAATAACTCAGAAAGTTTGTACACTATTTTGTCACCTTTTTTGGCGAATTTCACCATAAAAATCTGTTAACGTAATTTATAGTGTAAAGTTCATTTTATTCTTAAGAACTAGCCGAACGTACCCGGGTGTCACTTTTAACCTGTATATTCTTATTTTTAGGGGCGGGGGTGGCTCAGTCGGTAGCGCGCCAGGATCGTAATCTGTAGTTCCCAGGTTCGAGTCCCAGCTGGGTCAGCGTTGAGATTTATCTCCGCAAAATTCCCCGCCCTGCCCACGGTCAGTAGGGGACACCGATGGGCTTGGAAAGGCCGCCGTCCGTCGGATGGGACGTTAAGCCGTGTGCGGGAGAGCCATACCCTGTGCACGTTAAAGAACACGCTGGATGGCCTTGACGGGAGGCTACCATCTGTCTCCCAACAACTGTTCCAGTGGGTCCCCTCCCCACCTTCTCTGAGACTTTGGGGTCCATGTGACCTGGCCATTTAGCCCATGGTGTGCAAAAAAGTGCCGCTCAGAGGTAAAACAACCCAACCCAAAAATATTCTTATTTTCACCGCATTAAAGGTAAATTTTCACGGCGTACCCCAAAAAATTTTACCGCGTATCCCACGTTAAGATCCTCTGATATTGATTGATCCTCTGATCTGATATTGATTAGATTATGGACAGTTCGGAACAGTGTTTAAAACTAGGTATCGCTCCACAGTTGAAAAAACTATCTGAAACGTGGGATTAAATAATGATTACCCAGAATTCAATATGATTAATGCAAGTGGGATTAAAATATTATTAAAATAATACTTGATATGCGTTCAATAATCACCACTCTTTTAATAAACGATTTTCTACTTTAATTTTTTTACGCTTAAGTTCACTGTGTTGCTAAGCAACAGAGAGAAGAATTGCGGCTCGACATATTCTTCCGCGCAAGCGCAGCAGTCAAGGCTTCATCCTGTGCAAATAAGCATCTCGCATCTTCGTCTGCTCAGCTGTTTCAGGTGAAAGTCGACTTGCTGAAACAAGTTCCCAAAAGCTCTTCCAAAGAAAATAGTTCTTGCTAAATATCATATTTTGGAGGGAGAAATAAAAATGCAATATCAGTTTCAGATCTCTGTATCAAGCAGCTGCTTGAGGGGGTATTTATCATATTATTTATTCATTTGAGGGAAGAGGGGAGGTTTGGTTTTTACTCAACTGTGTATTTCGCCCGGAATTATCATCTCTTCATAATCGCATTTTCTTGAGTACGTTGAAATATCGTGAGTCATAGAGATAATGGTAAACGTTCCTGTTCAGACAGTCGCAGGCTAGTGTAAGGTAAACGTCTGATTCACCTGCCCTGGGAAGATTGCTCGCATTCCTAATTTCATCCTTGAAGTTATCGCACGTGGCAACCAACGGTGTGGAAATAAATCGGAGAACGCTATTGTCAGGTAAAAGTTTTTCAATTAATCAGTTCTCCTGAAATTTTACACGCTTTTCAGTATTTCGGGGAAGAGGTATGTTGGGTTGGGTTGCTTTACCTCTGAGCGGCACTTTTTTGCACAACATTGGCTAAATGGCCAGGTCACAGGACCCCGAAGGCTCAGAGAAGATTGGGGGAGGGGACCCACTGGAACAGCTGTTGGGAGACAGATGGTAGCCTCTCGTCAAGGCCATCCAGCGTGTTCTTAACGTTGGATACCCACTGGAACAGTTGGGAGACAAATGGTAGCCTCCCGTCAAGGCCATCCAGTGTGTTCTTTAACGTGCACAGGATATGGGTTGGGTTGTTTTACCTCTGAGTGGCACTTTTTTGCACATCATGGGCTAAATGGCCAGGTCACGTGGACCCCGAAGGCTCAGAGAAGATTGGGGGAGGGAACCCACTGGAACAGTTGTTGGGAGACAGATGGTAGCCTCCCGTCAAGGCCATCCAGCGTGTTCTTTAACGTGCACAGGGTATGGCTCTCCTGCACACGAGGCCACGGCTTAACGTCCCATCCGACGGACGGCGGCCTTTCCAAGCCCATCGGTGTCCCCTACTGACCGTGGGCAGGGCGGGAAGAAGTATGTAATTGAATTTCGGCGAATGAGTTAGATTGTTTTACCTATGAACAGCACTTTTATACAGGATAAATAGCTAGGTCATAAAGACCCCAATGGATAAATCCAGTGTAGGGGTAAGTCCTTCAAGGTTCACACAAGATCTGGTTCCATCATGGGCATCCAGAGTGTTCTTTAACGAGTACAGGGAAGGACTCTCCTGCACACCGAACCGTGGCTTAATCTCCATCCGACAGACATCTGTTGTGACCTCTCCAGCTGACAGCAAAGTCAGGGTTAGGAAAGAAAATCTCAACGCAGGCACAGCTGAAACTCAGGAGACATCAAATAGAAATAGAAAATGCTGCTAAATATTAATTGATTCCTGATGATCATCAGGAGACATCAATAGGATCATCGAATTGAGAGACTGGAGCGCTACCAACCCTTCTAACAAAGGAAAAAGTGCAAGTTTCAAGTACAGTTTAGCCTCGCAGTGGTAAAAAGTTATTCTTTTGACGTTCCTCAGTGTTTTCTTCCTTCCTTAGGAAGTTTCTCTGCTTTTTTTCTTCTCCAGAAAGTTCCTTGGTGTTTCCTTTCTCCAAAGATAGAATGCAAATTCCGTTTATTCTACCGGATTTTGTACTTACAATACAGGTCTACAAATTTAAATACCGGTTACCCCACTGACCCTACTCCCCTTTGAAACAGAAATCAATATTGACACTGCGATGATCATTTTCATCAAATGGGCGACCACCATTAAGGAGGTGAGTTGTACACTATATGTGCGTTTAAGAAACTTCTAGATAGCTTTGACCATTGGCTCCCATCTTGCTTTAAGAATCTTTCGACATTCTTCTAAGGCTTTTGAAGTCTTTGTGATTCGTTTCCTATAAATAAATAAAAATAAATACCCCCTCAAGCAGCTGCTTGCCACAGAGATCTGACAGGAGCCTGTCAGTTTATATGCCATAGTAGAAGGTCTGTGAGGATGGCAGGACCTCAGCAGAAAAACGACACACATCCATGCCTTACCCGGGGCTCAAACCCAGGTCCCTTAGATCAGTAGCCAAGCGCGCTAACCACTCGGCCATAAAGCTTAATCGGAAGTAAAAGAACACGACCTCAAACAACTATCAACTACTGCAAGTCTTGACATCAGCAAAGAAAGTCGTGAAATTTCGTTTTCCTGATTTTAAACAGAATTTTTTTGCGTTTACCATAGTTTTAAGCAAATATTCCGATTTCTTTCTAAAATTTAAGAACAACTCTACAAGATTCCCAAATCTGATACTACCATCCACGCTGTTTCTAACCACTAGGCCTTTGAGGCTCAGAATATTTTGGCGCCTCTTCAGAAACCAAATCGAAAGGTATAAAAATGAAAGTTGTAAACTGATTTTGACAACGTACAAAATGAATTAATCATATTTGTTAATTTATTAATTTTTTAAAATTTACTCATAATTATTAATTTTTACTTTTCGGCCACAATAGCCCTAATTTGAATGTGTAAATTGCGCCTGCGTAGAAACTTCCCTATTACCATCAGATGTGAAAAACTAAAAAAGATTTTCATTCTAGGCCTGAATTCTATTTGTGTTGTTTTTTCAAAACTTAATGGAAAATGCTGCTAAATATTAAAATAGTTTATTAAGTAAAAAATCGATTTATTTCAACAGGCTATCTCAAGTTTGAGCAATATTTGAGAAAATTCCAGGTCCGAGCAAGTAGTGGGGTTGGGGGGGCGGGGGGGGGGGGGTTCTTGATATAGGGTGATCAAAAATTGAGAATTCTATTCGTCAGGTAATTATGAGAAAAACACTTGGGAAAATGCCACAATTTTGTGTCAATATCTTAAATGTTAACACTTTTTTTTTAATCATTGCCAGTTTTATTATTTTAAATATCAGCCCAACTTGGTTGGTTTCCTCGTCTGTCCACCATTTATTCTGTTAATATTTTTTTTAGCACCTGAAGTAATTTAAAAGTTGCAAAACCAATAGTTCTTATAATCGACCTCGTATTGAATTCTAGTTGGACTTGATCCACATTACAAAAAACCTGAAGGAAATCTTTTTATGTTTAAGAAAGCTATATATATGGATATAAGAAAAAAAAACAGTAACTTGTTCTCCTTCATCTTAAGGAATTTTGTTTCTATTCTACAAAGCTGTGGAATTTTGCGGGTCATAAGATACAAATGGAAGCGTTAAATGCGTTCAGTCTGTTTCAGGTCGAATGAATCTACTGAAGTTATATTACCGCTTCGATGACTAATCTCTAATTCATCCATAAATTCCGACTTCATCTCATCAGTTGCTGAAAGCCAACATTGTTTTGATCATTATCCTGCTGGGTAATTTAATCTCATACAGAAGCTGAATAACAATTTTAAAGGAAAGACGAACAAAAGAAGGATGTTCCTCTTTGAGAATATTTATCTTCTTTATCATTGATCTTCTGAAGGTATATTTCGGGGAAGACCTACAAATTGACTACATAAATTTGTTTCATACGTATACTACGCCAGGGACGTACCCAGAGGGGTCCATTTTCTTCACTAAATGTGGAACCCAAAAGCTAATGTTATACCTGAAAGATTATAGAAAATAAGCAATATATAATATCCTTAAAAAAAGCTGAATTGTACGTTTATATCTTCCTGCATAGGGGCGGGGGTGGCTTAGTCGGTAGCGTGCCAGGCTCGTAATCTGTAGTTCCCAGGTTCGAGTCCCAGCTGGGTCAGCGTTGAGAATTATCTCCGAAAAATTCCCCGCCCTGCCAACGGTCAGTAGGGGACACCAATGGGCTTGGAAAGGCCACCGTCCGTCGGATGGGACGTTAAGCCATGGCCCCGTGTGCGGGAGAGCCATACCCTGTGCACGTTAAAGAACACGCTGGATAGCCTTGATGGGAGGCTACCATCTGTCGCCCAAAGCTGTTCCAGTGGGTCCCCTCCCCCAACCTTCTCTGAGACTTCGGGGTCCATGTGACCTGGCCATTTAGCCCATGGTGTGCAAAAAAGTGCCGCTCAGAGGGTTGGGTTGGGGTGTTTTACCTCTGAGCGGCACTTTTTTGCACACCATGGGCTAAATGGCCAGGTCACATGGACCCCGAAGGCTCAGAGAAGGTTGGTCTAGGGGACCCACTGGAACAGCTGTTGGGAGACAGATGGTAGCCTCCCGTCATGGCCATCCAGCGTGTTCTTTAACATGCACAGGGTATGACTCTCCCGCACACGGGACCACGGCTTAACGTCCCATCCGACGGACAGCGGCCTTTCCAAGCCAATCGGCGTCCCCTACTGACCGTGGGCAAGGCGGGGAATTTTGCGGAGATAAATCTCAACGCTGACCCAGCTGGGACTCGAACCTGGGAACTACAGATTACGAGCCTGGCGCGCTACCGACTGAGCCACCCCCGCCCCCGCTCAGAGGTAAAACAACCCAAATCTTCCTGCACACATCTTTCAATCATGAATTAAATGTAAGATTATAAGAGATGAGAAAGCAAATTACTGCATTCTCTCCCATCAAATTCACCGAAAAATTAGTTCATAAATATCAAAGATTAAAATTATTATTATTTATGTAATTTTAAAGTGTAAGAAGCAAAATATATATACAGGGTGAATCTGAAAAAGTGGGCAAAACTTTACGGGGTGGTAGAACGCAGCTATACGAGCAATATTCGTCATAGAAAGTATGGGCGGAACGCAAACGGCGAGCCGCTAGGTGGCGTTGGAAATGGTATAAAAGGGTCGGTCCTCGCACCCAACGGCAATTCTACCGTGGATTGCCGAGAGGATGGCTGGTTATACTAACCACGAAATGGCGGATATGCACTTTGTGTACGGTGCGGCGGACGGGAATGCAAGTGAGGCACAGAAACGTTATGCCTGGTGTCTTCGCAAATGTGCGTCGGTCCCTATCCCGCAGGTGTGAAGCCTGCATTACAGCTGGCGGCAGCTCTTTTGAGCAATTTCTTTGAGCATGTACCTCAATTACATTCCTGTTAATAAAATGTTTTCTGAAGTATCTCCTCTCCTTCTTGTGTTCATTCTTTAAACGTGACAGCGGAAAACTACCTTTTAACTTCTCACCGCTTGCGTTCCGACCATACATTCTATGACGAATATTGCTCGTATAGCTGCGTTCTACCACCCCGTAAAGTTTTGCCCACTTTTTCAGATTCACCCTGTATATATACGTTTATTCTGCTAATTATTTTACTTATAAATCCCCCCAACCCTATTTGCCTCCAACATATAGAACAATTATAATACGTTTCATACCAAAATATACATTACAAACGTAGTCTTAAAATGTAAAAAATATTTTGTCATCTCTTCCCATCTATTAATAAAAAATTTATCTTCCGAACACATAGTCCAGTCATAGTGAATTATACATCAAATAAAAGATTTTGATTATGAGAATTTGTATCTAAATGCTGCATGTGGAGCCATTTTGGAAAAAAAAAATATTTATGCTTCCTAAAGAGCAAGAATTAATTAATTCTAAGAATTTGTTAATTGCTAAAGAGTGTATTAGTAATAAAATCAGCATTCGCTGAAGATGTTTTGGGTGCCTCTAAATGGCATCCATTTAAGAGCAATAACTTTAAAGAGTTTAAGGTATCACTTCTTAATCCTTTCTCCATGTTCAAACCAAAGCTCTTCCTGATACAGAAATTGTTCTTCAGTTTCTGTATGAGATTAAATTACCCAATAGAATAATGATAAGTCAATGTTGGCTTTCAGCAACTGGTGAGATGAAGTCGGAATTTATTGATGGCCTGGCCGTAGCGCTTGCTCAGATACGGTCACGTGCTCTTCCACTCACCACATTTGCAGACTTTATTCTTGTACTACCACGCCAGCCTCCATCTAGTTGCCAGATCCCACAGTCGGAAATTCGTTCGAAGGAGGAAGGAACCGGAATTTTTAACCCAACATATGTGGGTTCACATAAGATGAACCCACGTAGCAAATTTGGAAACCTTAAGTATCTGAGAAACCAGAATGCGTCAAAATCTGTCAAAGCGAAAATAAAAACAGTTCACGTATTAATGTTGCCATAGTAATGATGAGGTAGCAATTACGCGTAGAATGAGTCCGTGACAACATAAGCATGACGTCGTATACGGTTTGATCAGTAGAATGACGATTGCAAACTTAAAGTGTATGGTCAGCATTAGAGAAAATTATAGACTTCTTTATGCCGTCCCATGGCCGAGTGGTTAGGGCGCTTGGCTAGTGATCTAAGGGACCTGGGTCCGAGCCCCGGGTAAGGCATGGCTGTATGTGTTGTTTTTTCTGCTCAGGTCCTGCCATCCTCACAGACCTTTTGCTATGGTATAAAAACTGACAGGCTCCTGTCAGACCTCTGTGGCAAGCAGCTGCTTGAGGGGGTATTTATTTTATTTCATCTAGTTCTCAACCACTGTGCGACGGCACCATTAAGAAAAAAATCTAAAGTTAAAATAGGTACAATTAATACAATCAGTGCTATCATGAATAAATAAAATGTAAAGCAAGAATTAATACATAATAGAGAGTGTTTATAAAGTAACTATCCATTTCTGTGAACAAACCTTTTAATAACTCTCTTTGTGTTGCATATGAATCAAAAACATGAAAACTACAAAACATTAATACGATTCAACATGACCCCCTTGCATGTCAACATACAAATCCCAACGTTCACTGGTAGCACGATAAACCCTTTCCAAGATATCAGGTGTAATCTTAGCCACTGCAGCTGTGATCCACTCCTTCAGTTGATTAATGCTGTTAATCTTCATCTTGTACACCTCTTACCTGAGGGGCGGGGGTGGCTCAGTCGGTAGCGCGCCAGGCTCGTAATCTGTAGTTCCCAGGTTCGAGTCCCAGCTGGGTCAGCGTTGAGATTTATCTCCGCAAAATTCCCCGCCCTGTCCACAGTTACTAGGGGACACCGATGGGCTTGGAAAGGCCGCCGTCCGTCGGATGGGACGTTAAGCCGTGGCCCCGTGTGCAGGAGAGCCATGCCCTGTGCACGTTAAAGAACACGCTGGATGGCCTTGACGGGAGGCTACCATCTGTCTCCCAACAGCTGTTCCTGTGGGTCCCCTCCCCCACCCTTCTCTGAGCCTTCGGGGTTCATGTGACCTGGCCATTTAGCCCATGGTGTGCAAAAAAGTGCCGCTCAGAGGTAAAACAACCCAACCCTCTGATCTGATATAACCCACACAAAAAAATCTAGAGGTCCAGACTTTGATGTGGATGTTCGTCAGCCCAAATCCTGCAATTGTGCTTTTTGACAGGGCCACATGTGTGAAACGTCGCCTCATCACTGAACAAAATGTTATTCATGAGATCTAGTTCCACAGTTCCAAAAGATCACTACAATGACCTCACGAGCTGCATAGTCCTCCTCTTTAGCTCATGAAGATCTGTAGAGGATAACACCGTTTTTTGAATGTGAAACGTAGGGTTTTCTAAACCGATTGCGTCACACCAAGCTCCCTGCTTAGCCTCTTTGTTGATGCACGAGGGCTGCGATTGATTGCATCCTCGATGCTTTCCATAGTTTCTGGTGATATTGGAGGTCGACCAGAACGTTTCTCACCATGAACACTATCCTTCGAAATTTGTTCACCATGGATCTGATTTCTGCCCTTGTTGGCGGTGGTTTATGGAATTTATGACTGAACTCTTGTCTCACCCCTTCGAAGGGCACACCCCACAGACGTAACCCAACTACTGCTATTTTTTTTTCAGTCGTCAGCATGATTCACAAAACCTGGAACAGAAAATGATTAGTCAACGTTTTCAGGGTTGGGTTGTTTTACCTCTCAGCGGCACTTTTTGCACACCATGGGCTAAATGACCAAGTCACATGGACCCCGAAGGCTCAGAGAAGGTTGGGGGAGGGGACCCACTGAAACAGCTGTTGGGAGACAGATGGTAGCCTCCCGTCAAGGCCATCCAGCGTGTTCTTTAACGTGCACAGGGTATGGCTCTCCCGCACACGGGGCCACGGCTTAACGTCCCATCCGACGGACGGCGGCCATTCCAACCTCATAGGTGTCCCCTACTGACCGTGGGCAGGGCGGGGAGTTTTGCAGAGATAAATCTCAACGCTGACCCAGCTGGGACTCGAACCTGGGAACTACAGATTACGAGCCTGGCACGCTACCGACTAAGACACCCCCGCCCCAACAACGTTTGCACTGTCGTCTAGTGGCAGCAAGAAGCTGTAACCGCAGCTCTGTTGCATTGCTGCGCCTGTTCCTTCTTGCCAATAAGGTCAAGTAGCGGTCATCTGTTGCTGTTGTGGCAGATGGGCGACCCTGCCCTCGTCTTCTTCGTACTGTGCCAGTCTCTTGAAAGTGATTCACAGTCTGCTAATCACGCTTTGGGATGTTCCAAGTGCTGTTGCCATTGTCGTCTGTGTTTGACCAACTTCAAGACGTCCTATGGCTCTCCAGGCTTCGCATTGGGGCAAATCGTGTTGCAGGAGCATTGCAAGGGCTGGGAAATTGCAGGATGTGCACTTTGTAGATCAGGGAACATGCAGATACTCCAGTACTTTCAGCCTTTTGTACAGCGCATTTTCACCAATGAAATAAAAGTTGGTTTTGCATCTCATTTGCATAATCGAACAACTTTCTTTGACTTGTCGTTTGCTTTTCTGATGTTCTTGTTTAATAAAAACATTTCAAATGCTTCTTTTTTTTTCGCTTCATATTCATTTTCAAATATCCCCTAATTTTTGTGAGCAGTGTATTTGAGCACCTTTGTGTTTTGACCAACTATTCGGCCATGTCCAATGGAGCATCAATACCAGTCTACCTCAAGTATATATAAAATTCTCTCAGTGAAATCAATGCCAATATGACTAGAGACTGTTATCCGTGCGAAAGATGCAATAAAATCTTAATATAAAAATTCCTAAAACATAGGAAAACGTTTTCATTAAAATATTCCAGTATACCGTATTTTTCATTTTTACGCTTTTCAGCTTAAATGCGTATCATTTTATTAACGATAAGAAATTGCTGCAAGCATTGTCATTTATTGTTATTGTTCATCATAACGTGAAGAATTGGTCATATTCAAGGGCACGTTGAGCGAAAAATCCATTGTTGATCTAGACAGAAATCGTTAAACTGAAAGACATACAAGTACTCTGCATCTGGCATCAGTGAGAATAACTTCGTTGCTGCGGCTTCGCATTGACTTCAGCTAGCCGCACGGTAGCGCATCGTTCCTTTCTCAACCTGGTACACAAACGTGTTTTCTTCTTCAAGAAGAGGTTTTATCAAACACGCCCCCTTTTCGTGCCTACAGTACTTGATATTGTATTTTACTTTTGAACAGTGGTATATACACGTTTTGGGATCATTTTAACCACACTACAGGTATGTAATAATAAATTGATGCATTTTCAAGTTTATTCGGGATATACTTGCTGGTAATAAAGAACTGCCCTAGTGCCTGCGGAAATGTTCATAAAACGTTTTCAGTAGATAAACAATGCTAAACTAGGTAAAGGAATATTAAAACGTGTGCATTTTATTATTCATGAAATGGACTGTTGCATATTACTCCATTTTTGTTATTCTCTATGATGAAACTCTCTATAAAATTGATGTTGCAAATATTGCGAAAATAATCCTGTAAAGAATTGCTGTTACTATTTTTTTTTTCAAAAAAAGTAAAAATAATTACTATTCTAAACTATATTTCCTACACTAATAATTAAGCTTAATTGTAGCGCATAATTTTGATATTATTAACTTTTATAGTTTATATTGAAACGGATGTATGAGTTAAGGCAGAATTGTGCAATAGGTTCTCATACCACTGTTTCTTGGTGACATTGCAACTACAGGCTTGAAATTACACTTTCTCAAAAAACAGACAGCCACATGTGAGAAATATAAGCAGGTTTGCTACTATGCCCACATACAGAACTGTACATTACAGAATAAAGTTACGAACAATATTCCTGAAGCTTTGAGAAAAAGTGTGATCAGAATAAAGCACGAGTTAGTGTCAAATAAAAGTATTAATCTGAAGTAACCAAATGTGTAACTTTTTCTTGGATGTATTTGTAAAACTAACTTGCATAGGTGATTAATTTATGGCTACTTGGCAATTATGCATGTTGTAAGCAAAATGAAAATTATTTTTTGCATTCCGTTAATTATCGTAAATGTTAGAAGAATTCTGTTTACATTAGCAAAGATTTCTCAGTTTTTGTGCTCTAAGTTGATATTCTTGTTACCGCAGATATAACCATGTAATGCCTCTGAACCCTTGAGAAATTAGAATTCTTATACTAAAGAAAATAGAAATTCATGCGTTCCATGGAATCATTGTTAATAATTAAATAGCAAGTGGAGTGTAAATCACAAAGTAATTTAACATAATTTACTTTAATAACATAAACAGAATATTATTTTATTCTTGTATACATCTATCCAGCACTTATATATATATTCCTAGTCTACAAACCTAGTTTCATCCACTTCGATGACAACTGTGAGCGCATTTATTCTTGAATATTTCAACATCTAAAAATTTTTTAAACAAATTTACGGAACAACTATTTTGCATTGTGCCAGTATTCAATACAGGAACAACATTTAATGGCTTTCCATTGCAAATATTACTGAAACTAAACAATAAATTTTACAATACTGGAATCTGAGACACCCACTGGTGGCATTAGCATGAATAGTAACGGGAGACTGCACAGCTGGCACATTAATAGTTTTAATAGATCATAGATTTATTGGCATAGCTTTATGATCCATTAGAATTGACAGCTGCTTAAACTCAATTTCTCCCAGTTGCCACTTATACTATACTACTGATAACCAACACTCCTGTCACATATTTATTCCAAACAAGAAATCTGTTTCCATTATGAGATTAAGAGTGAGTTTGTGTTTTCTGGTGTCAAATGTAAAACATGTTGTCTAAGCCTGTTTTTTCTGTTGTAAAGCTTAGTTATAAAAAACTTAGTCAGGAAATTGAGCTTAGTTTGGGAACCAACAACAACTTAAAGGTGCTTCTGATATAGAATTGTAAAAGCTAATTTTTATTTTATATATCAGATAGTTTAATTTCAGTAGTAAAGTTAATCTTTCCATCAATAATGTACCAAAGTGTTTTGTAACAGTCCCGATCACAAATCAATCAAATTTCAAGTGCCAGACAAGTAGACTTAATTCCCACAAAGGGTTCTCTAGTTCCTTAATTTAATGTATAAAAATAAAAATATATCCTCTCAAGCAGCTGCCTGTGACAGAGGTCTGACAGGAGCCTGTCAGTTTAATACGCCATAGTAGAAGGTCTGTTAGGATGGCGGGACTTCAGCAGAAAAACAACACGAATATCCATGCCTTATCCGGGGCTCGAATCCAGGTCCCTTTGATCAGGAGCCAAGCACGCTAACCACTTGGCCATGGGACGGCTGAGTGATAAATTTAAATTTTTTTTCACTGTTAGTAGAAATTGGACATAATCATTACTAAGTACAAAACTAAACTAGGTTACTACTCAAGAACAAGAAAATAAAATTCTAAATCAATTCAATAAAGCTTAATAAATGGTTTATTGATGTTAAAGGTAACTCTACTGATATCATTTATTGATTAAATGATAAAACTTGTTATTTAAATGCTGAACTCGCCAATTACAGGTTACGTTAATACACTTAGGTGTTGAATCAAATGACCATCACTGCAATGAATCACAAGCAATTAGTTCTATACTGCTAGTGTCTAGAAATACCACATCTATCTGCATTCCTCTAAGCTCTACCTCCTACTCACTTTATTTTACTCTACTCACTTCCTACTCACTTGGGGCGGTGGTGGCTCAGTCAGTAGCGCGCCAGGCTCGTAATCTGTAGTTCCCAGGTTCGAGTCCCAGCTGGGTCAGCGTTGAGATTTACCTCCACAAAATTCCCCGCCCTGCCCACGGTCAGTAGGGGACACCGATGGGCTTGGAAAGGCCGTCGTCCGTCGGATGGGACGTTAAGCCGTGGCCCCGTGTGCGGGAGAGCCATACCCTGTGCACGTTAAAGAACACGCTGGATGGCCTTGACGGGAGGCTACCATCTATCTCCCAACAGCTGTTCCAGTGGGTCCCCTCCCCCAACCTTCTCTGAGACTTCGGGGTCCATGTGACCTGGCCATTTAGCCCATGGTGTGCAAAAAAGTGCCGCTCAGAGGTAAAACAACCCAACCCTATTGCTCAATTCATGCTTAAAAACACCTAACAAGTGCTGCATTGTATTTCTCCAACAAAGCACATTTGCATAACATGAGCATTGATGCAAGTGGTTGTGACCTTGGCACTTGAGGTGACAGTGTTGTTAAATGGGAATCAACTTGAATGAGTTACACAGATAACTTGGGGCTAAGGAGTAGGAATTGCACTAATTCAAATGAAAAGGTAAAGTGCCCAAATAATAAGAGTGAGATAAATAAATAGTTAAGTAAAGGTGAACTGTCAGTTTCCACTTTCCATATCTGTTCGATCAAATTAATGTTGAGTCTCCTTATAGCTGTGCACTAGACTTAACAGATAAATAGTGTTACATGAAATTTCAAAATTTGTTTTTAGAAGCAATGTATTTTTTTTTTATGTAACACCGCTTTAATGCTGCTAAAGAAATGCATAGCAAATATAGGAGTCCCATTTATATATTCACAATACTTCTTTCAGGGTAGAATGATTCCTTAATCTCTATGATGCTCTCTGTAATATAAAATATACAAAGGAAAATGAAGGTGAAAAGAAATTTCATATAGAGTTCTTTATTTCAGAAAATTTTTAGAATAGCAAAATAATATTTGTCACACATTTTTTATCAGTTAAAGGGAGCTTATGTTCCCTTATATTATCTTTCACTGAACTATATCCAAGCTTTGATTAAAAAATGAATTCTTTTAGGTCAGTGACATGCAACCTATATTCCACCAAATGAATATAGATGAGTATTAAGTGATATAATAGGTTTGAAACTAATAACTCAGCATTGCTTTTGGATACAAATTATCAAGAACAATGAGCAAAGCCATCTGTATCTATAATGTGCTGTTTAAATTCAAATGCTTTTTTAGTTTTTCTACAAGAATAAACAGAAACAACTTAATACCAGTTTACCACTAGAAAATATTAATTACTATAGTGCATTAATGTTCTGGCCCATGAGTTTACTAAAAATTGCCAGATTATTGCTTCTACCATTGAAAAATTGTTCACCAGTGAAAAACATTTGAACTCCTCTGCTGTGAGTACTGGTATGGATAGCAATTGACATATACTGTTTTGTTTTTTTTATCATTAATGTAAACAGGCTTTTATGAAGAAAGAATTAGTGGATATTATTTGTCTGATATTATATCTTCAAGTTACTTTCCACATATGCAAAAAAGCTGGCAACAATTATATCTTCAAGAAAAGTATAATATGTGATCCAGTCCTCTTGTATGTCATATGCCAAACATACTGCAAAGTTTTTTTTTTTCTTCAGATGAATAAGTTATAAATTTCTCCTTAAGCAGTTGCTTGCCATAGAAACCTTACTGAAGTTAGTATAATATGTCTTTGAGAAAATTTGTAAAGAAAGTGAAACCTCATCAAAAGGAGGACGACACAAAAAAGCAAACGTCTTATCTGCAGCTTGAACCCTAGGTCCCACCATCCCAGGGACCAAGTGGCTAGTGATCTTAGCTACTAATCGAGGAGATTCAGATTAAAACCATAGATAAGATATTGATGTTTTCTTTTCTATGTTATTTCTGCTGAAATTTCTCCTTCCAGCTTTTTCACACAAAGTATTGATATGCTTCTGTCAGACTTCTATGACAAGTGGCTGCTAAAGGGGAAATTTTTCTTTTTTTTCTCTGGAGGAAATCTTGACAACTGAAGCATCCTCTGAATTCTCTCTAGTTTATGAAATGCTACATTGCAAGTTCTTCGGTTGATCTGAGATTTGCTAGCAGCTGTTATTAGTTTTATTTTCCTTCAAAGTACTAAAGTTTTATCATTTGCGAGTTTAACCTTTGTTTTGCCCTGTTCAATTATAGCAAAATTACTCCTCATTTTGTATTTCCACATTAAACCTTTCATATTAGAATTTCAATATTTTTTATTGTTCTATTCAAGTAAAGGGGAGTCATGGAGAAGGTTCAATACTTTTTTGGCTTTCAGGGTATTTTTCTCTATTACTAGTTCTATGAACTTCAGTAAAAATATAGAGACTTTGTTTAATTGTGCAGTGAAATGGTTTAAAAGGTTCATTTGAAATAAAAATGAAAAGAACAAAACTGATTTATATAATACAACCAAAGCACCATCATGCTTTATTTCAATATATGTCGATTTACAGTTGTCTTGTGAATTATGGCCCATTTTCTATATGCATTGCTTCAAATTTGTAGTTGCATGATTTTCTAGGGTTTGGTCTGAAAAACAAATGAATCTGGAGGCCCTTCTATTTCTTCATGTGTTCATTAAAAAAATAAAAATAATAAATCCCCCCTCAAGCAGCTGCTTGTCACAGAGGTCTGACAGGAGTCTGTCAGTTTATGCCATAGTAGAAGGTCTGTGAGGATGGCAGGACCTCAGCAGATAATTTAAAAAGGTAAATAAAATTTAACATTAAAATATATTGTTTCCAAGCATTATAAATATTTAAATTTTAAAAAATTTCTAACTTTCATTATTGTAATAAAAATGCTTTTGTTTCTGGTCAGTGGTTTCATAATTTATTAATGTCAGCAGACAATAGAGACATAAAAAGGGCTAGATGTTAAATACAATTGCAGTGGTACTTCATCTGCTAGACCACTATAGCACAGTTTTGCAGAATGGAAAAATATTGAGGAAAAATGTTAAAAAAATACTTTTTTTTTTTCAAATTACATTCATATTGAGGAAAAATGCCTACTGTATCTGAAACTGCTAATGTATACAGAAGATAAAGAAAGCTGTTGAGTTGGTAGCCGAGTCATCATTTCTTTTGTCAGAGTAACCACCAAAACTCCAGGGATGTCAACTCAAGCCATAACATGCAAACATTATTATTTAATACTAAAGTGCAGCTGTTGAAATTCAACAGTAGAACACTGATAATTTTAAAAGCTAATTGCTATATTGTTAATTATTTATTATAAGTGTTAATAAGCCCATGGTATGCTTATTAACACTTATAAATTAATCTTCCTTAAAATAAATTGTTTAACTTGTTATTGTTTTTTGACTTTTCAGTAGTTGGCCTTAAATGGTCTGGAGATACGAAAATTTCTGAATTAGATTATGCTGATGATTTTAGCCCTTATGGCAAATGATGTTGATGAGATGAACTCTTTCATCCGGGCTGTTGATGAAACTGGTAATAGAGTAGGTTTGGTTATAAACAGAGAGAAAACTAAAGTGATGAAAATTGGTCAGGCAGACTGTGATTCAATTAATCTGAATGGTTGCAATCTTGAGCAGGTGTCACAGTTTAATTATCTTGGGAGCTATGTAACAGATAATGGTGATGTGTGGCATGAGATTAACAGACGAATAGGGATTGCTGCCGGGACTTTTAAGAATCTATGGAGAGTGTGGAGAAATAGGAGTATACACCTAAAGACTAAAATTAGGCTGTATAATAGTTTGGTTCTTTCTAGGGTTAGTTATGGTAGTGAAACTTGGGACACTTTGTAAACAAGATAACAGGAAACTAGATGCTTTTGATTCCAGATGCTTATGCAATATCTTGGGCATTAGGTGGTTCAACTTTGTAACTAATGATGAGGTTAGGCAAAGGAGTTTGCAACCTCCTTTAAGCAGCATATTGTGTAGGGAGAGACTGTTGGTTTGGCCATGTTGCCCATATGAATAATTATAGATTGGTGAATAGGGTTATGAACAGTGTGCCTAAAGGCCTCAGAAAGAAGGGGAGACCTAGGATGTGGTGGGCAGACAATATCAAACAGGACCTTGTTAGAATTGGTGTGCAGTGGCCAGATGCAGTAGATGTAGCTCAGGATAGACTTGCTTGGAGAACTAAATTGTACGGTCTGGTTGGACCTCCGTAGCCCATGGCTGCTTGAGGATGATGATGATGATTTTAGCCTTTTATATTAGTATATAAATATTTGCTAACATTCTTAAATATATGTATATAATTCAGTACATTGGCAAAAAAAAGGAATTATTTGCTTAAAGGGGATTGATGGAAAAACTTAATTTTTGGAAGGAGAGTTTTCCATAACTTCTGGTGGTTCAGGTTTTAGAGTGCAGTGATTGGCTGAAAATGAATGCATGAGTTTAGAGTGTATTGATTGGCCGGAAATTATGAACTCGTGACTTATGAGCACTTCTTTGGCCAAAAATGATGCCCAAATATTACTGTACCAACATCATTAATCAGATTCATGATCCTCTGAGAGGTGCATCATACCAAGATACCATTAATCAAGAGTGTTATTAGTTCAAAACCACTATAATTCTAAATTGATAAGCACAAAAATATTTTTCCAACTAGTTTCATACAGGAAAAATTATTTTTCATGACTAATGCTTGGTAAAAGAGGCCATTCAGCTCGAAAAGGTAGGAATTTGCTGGTAGAATCTCCCAAAACTAAGGTAATTTACCAAAACATTGGTAAATTTTAGCAACCCTAATTATAAAGATATCTTTTACAGAGAGTTAAATGTTTATAATAAACATTATTTATTGTAGAAATAACTCAAAATTTATCATAATTTTGTAACTACAAATTTAACTGTTTAAGTGTTTTTTTTTTTAAATAAATTTTCAGAAATTCTTTGACTTAGTATTGGACAGATATTATTTCCAGTGTATTTTAAATAAACATTTCTTTCTTACAGGGCATTAAATTTCAAAACAAAGTGATGCTATAGTGAAAATGAAAATTAAAGGTTGAAAAAAAGTCAAATTCTAAGCTAAAGTATCTCGTGTGGAAAATATTTCAAGCTAAAAACCTAAAAATGATTAAGCAATCAAATTTGCTTAAATGGGCACAGAACAACAAGAATGTTTCCAGAGGAAGTAAGTCTGTTTATATTCCAAAACTTGCAGTTTAGTTTTTGGCAGAAATTAGTTTTAGTTATAAATAATTGCCAAACAAAATATAATTTCTATAAATCTGCCATATTTGTTTTAAAAAAATTATTGGAACTTGTTTCATATTGTCAAAGATACAAGTTTATATCACTCTGTTAAAAGAAAGATGTAAATTTTATAAATAAATAAATAAAAAATACTCCCCAAATGTTTCAGTATTTTGTTAAAATAAAGATCAGAATGAAGATAAAATTTTTATGTACATGTTAATACTTTATATTTTTACATTTAAAAGTTATGTAAACAATAGTAAAATTAGTTTTTATAAAATTTTATAAAATTATAAACTTTGACTTTCAATTAGGCTGTATTAGAGTGGCAGGGTTCAACAGATTCTCATTGCTACATCATTTACTGCAATTACAGATGATGTCCACTTCTTAAACACAAATAGTTCAGTTAAGAAATGGTACACAATTAGCTGGCAGTATGAAGCTAATTCATAATTCGGTATAAGCCATTGCATCATCTTAAACAGTGAAAAGGATATTTTTTCCTGTGGTACATTAGAGAAATATCACATGATTGCAAAAAAACAATTCTGAATACTAAAGTATAATTTAGCAATTCAGTAGGAATCACACCTCTGTTGTTCCCATCAGTGTATGTGCATTCAGTCTATTAGCCACCTCCAACCAAACTCTAGCTTCTTTAAAAAAAAGTATTCCCTAAACAATGATTTTGAAACTTTTCAAATATCTGTACTTTTTGAAGGAATGCACAAATTGAATATTTTTTGCTTTGTATTTTGGAAAAATTATAAGAGAAACTTAAAAAAAGATCTTAATTAAACCAATGTAAAAGGTAATTTTGTATGCATTTGCAATAATTAATGTAATATTAATATGGCTGCTGTATCCATAACTTATCAAAATATATCTTTGTTCATCTGCAGAAACAAATATGTGCAGTGAGAAAAATATAAAAGAAAATGCTGTAGAAACAACAAGTGTGCACAACATGGTTGAAATAGTCAAGAATATTTTAAACAGCAAAATGCATTGCCCGAGTGGCAAAATCTTTTTATGTAGTTGGGAACATTAAGGATAACTAGATGAGCAGGCATATTGCATATGTTGAAATATTTGTGTGATCTTTCTTTATTGTGAATGTGCCATAAACTTCAAACAACAAACATCTTTTTTGAAAATAACCACTTTATAATGCTGTGGTTGGTGGTATTTAATTATATATATATATATATTTTTTTTTTGTAAGAACTCTTCATGCCAGTGTAGCTTGATAAAACTGAACCTCAATTCAATCAATAAATCATTATTACTTCACCTAAAATGTACTGAAAATTTAGTAATATATCTTAATAAAGCAAACTGATGCAATACTATTTATACCCTTGAAAAATAATATTTCATCGCTTTCAAATGAATATAACTTGTTTGAAAGCTTGTCTAAACTTCTTATGTGTTAAAAACAAAGGCATATCATCATTTCTTTCTTTGCTGGCAGCACATCAAGTTCAGTCTGCGAAATCTGTGCTTCATTACTGTGTAGCCTAAAGACGAAAGATTTTACATTTTTAGAAGATGCAGCTTAGGGACAATGCAAAACAAAAATGATGCTGATTTATCACAAGTATATTGGGATCATGTCTATTCATATGGCACTGTTACAGGATGGATGCGCAAATTCAGAAAAGACTGCAGAGGTTCGAAGACCTCCCTCATGCAAGAAGATCATAGGAGGCCATGAACAAGAGAATCATTGCTGCTGTTCATGAACTGATTAAGGAAAGCCCACACTTCACCATTCAGAAATTAAGTTTAGATGTCAGTGTATCGATTGGGAGTGTGGAAACAGTTACTCATCGACATTTAAAGTTCTGAAAGATCCGTGCCAAATGGGGTACCCCACAGACTTGACAGAACAGTAAAAAAGGGCTGGAGTCAACTCATGCAAGGCAATGCTGACATTGTTTGAACCTAGTGGCCCCAAACAGTTAACATTGTCACAGGTTATGAGTCATGGTTTAATTACTATACAACTCTCAGGAGGATTGACCACTATATTTGGGCTGCTGAAGATTAACAGCTTCCCCAATACTCCAAGACTTTCGCTCAAGGAAGAGGATGTTCACATTTTTTTGCAATTCCTAAAGAGGGATGGACACCTTACCTGAAAAAATAACTAGAAATGGCTAATATTACACCAACATTGTTTAGCCCAAAATGGTTAAGGTGATGAGGAGTAGCTTGCAGCAACAGGCGTGTCAAGGGCCCATCTTCATGATGATGTCAGGCCGTATCTTGCTGAGTTTTGTGAGCACTATCTCGGGCAGGAAAAAAATCGATTAGCCACCCCATTCTGCATATTCACCTGATCTTACATCGTGTGATTTTTTTTTATTATTGTTGTTTCCAAAAATTAAAAAGGAATTGTTGGAAAACCTTTTTCAAGGGTACAAAACATTGCAAAATGCATTCATTCAGAATTGTGGAGTACCACCAAGCATTCCAGAATTGATGTAGACATCTACAACTTTGCATAGTTGCTGGAGGGGAATACTATGAAGGACAGTAAAAGTTTTGTTGAAGTAAGTGCAATGGTTTTTTGTTCTACAGATGCATGTCAAGAACTTTTTGAATGCCCCTTGTAGTAAAGTTCACTTTTTTGTAGTATTGTTCACGTTTGTCTTTTGTTGCTAGGCACAGTTTTGCAGATTTAGTATTCCACTGTGAATACTTTTTGGTATAAATTACTTCTGGAATACTTTATTATTAATATATATTATATATATACTGCTAGAAGTATAATTACTTCTGGCAGTATTTAAATGACTTACTATTTGGCATTACTAAACACATAATTTATGGTGATGCATTTTCAGGTGTTTGTAATCTTTTGCTACCCCTATTATAATCACGGTATACTGTGTGTAGTTATTTATCCAAGATATTGTTTAATGAGTGACCCAACTATTTTAAACCAAATCTTTTTGCCTCTGATAAGATTATTTGCAGGAAATTAGCATCATATTTCCAAACTCGGGTTGTGAAAAATTCGTGCATTCCATGACTACTATGGAAAATCTTACCTGTGGCAAAGAGTAATAAATGAGTAAACAGTGAAATACTGAGGAAAAATAGAGGAGTGAGAGACAACAGAAGGACAGTAAGATAGTTTTAGTGTAGTCTTTCACAGTATTTATTTTTTGTCCTTGCCTTTACAGTGAACAAAAGTTGGATTCATCCTCCTGAAGCTCTCCAACAAGGGCATATAGCATATTTAGTAAAGGTAAATAGTTTGTTTATATTTTTTCAAATTTATTTTAATAAATTTAGTTTTTTAATTAGTCATAAATAGTTGAATATTTTTGGGGAATGCAATACTTTAAAATAAGAGCATATTGCTTCATGTAGCTCCCAAGTGGTTAAACTTTAATCCATGAATGTCATTCTATTAAATGTTAGAGAAATTTTCTCATCATATTGGAATTTGCCAACAGTAATAAATGAATCCCACTTGCAAACTTTAAGAGCTGAAGCTATAGAGACCTATGTTACAAAGTTACTACACAGTAACTTTTTGATTTCTGTGTAGTGTATATACAAAAGAATACTGAAATTAATATGTAATATAACAAATTCATACATTAATGTTCTAGACAAAATGCTTAGTTTTTAGTTGTGGGTTTCTGCTTCAAAAATGAATCATGGCAAAAAGTGAGGTTTATGTTTCATATATATATATTTCACTTTGGTCCTGGATATTGCCTAAGGTATGATGTGCCCTCAAGTGGTTAGAAGTTGGACAGCCCTACATTTAAATATTGAAGCCACAGATGAAATACAAGATAACAAAATTAAGGCAAATATTTACAATGCAGTATTTAAAATGAATTAATATATTTAATTCTGTGACATTGTTTATTTTATAAGCACTTCCACAAATATCTGTACTACCTAGTATAAATGATTGATATTTTACATATTGTTAAATGACTAGTCATAAGATTTTGAGAGATGAAAGTTGATAGTGGCAGATTCATATTGTAGAGTGGCCCAAGATGGTAAATATAGAGATGGAGTACATTCCAAACTTACCACTATCTCTACCCATCTTCACTTCAATAATGATTTATTAAAGTAATGGCTTGCATAATTTATTGTTTTAAAATTGACATATTTGTCACAATAATGTTCATATATTGTTTCATTGGCAATAAAAACAACTGGAAGTGTTTGAAAAGAATTTAAAAATGACTTTAGAAAATACATTCATTTGTTTTATTTTATGCTAATATATGTATGTAATATATTTCATTATAAAAAATCTAAATCTATATTATAATCTATATTAAGATTTTTTGTAGAGTAAATGTTAGTAGAAGAGAGTTAAGGAACTAGATTAAATTTTTTTGAGAATACTTGTTCAGCATTCTAAAGAATTGTGGAATCTCAAATTTTAATAGCACTATTTTTGGTTGTAAAAAATTAGGTGAAAATTGTTTTCAATAATGTTTTTTTTTTCATAAGTTTTTTTTTTATTATTGTTCTAGTGAGAAAAAAATCAAATCCAGTGATAATACTACTGAAGGTTTCACTACTTCTATAAAAATGGAACCACCCTACCCATCGTCGGTAGGGGACACCAATGGGCTTGGAAAGGCTGCCATCTGTTGGATGGGATGTTAAGCCATGGACCCATGTGTGGGAGAGCCATACCCTGTGCATGTTAAAGAACATGCTGGATGGTCTTGAAGAGAGGCTACCATCTGTCTCTCAACAGCTGTTCCATTGAGTCCCTTCCCCCAACCTTCTCTGAGCCTTCAGGGTCCTTGTGACCTAGCCATTTGCCCATTGTGTGAAAAAGTGCTGCTCAGAGGTAAAACAACCCAACTCTATAAAAATTGAAAAACTTACTTTGGGAATTTTGTTTTAATTTACACAAATATTCTCCAGTGGCAGATTTTCATAAAAACACAATATATGCTATAAAAGCTTTAAATTTAATAATAAGCTAAGTGAAATTGCTATTGTGAAAGTGAAATAATACTATTTTAATGTTGTTTTTTTTAGTTCCTAGGCAGTACAGAGGTAGACCAAGCTAAAGGTATAGATGTTATAAAAGAAGGTATCAGAAAACTAAAGGTGAATGTTTTTAGTAGTTTAGCAATACTAATTTATATAAGCAAATTTTAGGATGTAAGTAATGAATATTTTTAATGAAATCAATATATATAAAATATTGCACCCAGTTCTGCAAACTTTCTATAGTTTCATCAATGATCAGTAATTTAGTCTATATCAAGATGACAGTTTACTCATATTTGCAATATATTCATTAATTAGCAAATACTGAAATTAAGTTTTGCTGCAACATAAACAGATAAAAGTAGAGGGATATATATATATGCCATATTAATGCTGTTCTGATAGAATAAAGATAAAAATAAAATTCTTTACTGATTACCTTTCCCATCATCAGTAGTATGTCATTAAAATCTCAAATTGAAATAGTAAACTTGATCACACAAAAATTAAATGACTGTCATGAGACACTAAGATTTTTTTAGACTGACTTTTTAAGGTAATGCAGTAAAAAAAAATTTCTTTCCTCTGACTCTTATTTTGAAATAATGAATGAATAATAATGCGTGTTGTGATAAATGAATGTTTGAGAAATATTACTATATTAATTAAATATAGCTGAATAATATGCAAAATATAATACTTTTCCCCAAACTGTAGTTGTCATAGTTCTCAACTGAAATAGAAAAATATAATTTCACAGATATAATAAACAAAAGTTTTTGTGAATCTTACCACATTTTTAATAACAAGCAAGTGAGACATATTTTGACATATTTAACAATTTAGTTGTTGAATTTGATGAAAGATTCAGTGATAGTTTTAAATTAATCTTTGAAACTTGTTTTTGAATAAATGTTTCCTACAGCAATGCTTTAGCTGACACACAAACAATTTAGTTGCTTACCAAGATAAGTGACAAAGGTTTCAAAACATTTTCTTCAAATATTCAAATCCATGATCAGCAAGTACCTATTGTACTAAATCAGAAAAAACACTTGCATCAATAACCCAGGAACAGTTATTTTACTGCAACATGGAACACATCTGGTTTTGATTATTCTAGTATTCTGCAATGTTTATTGAGTGACCTAAGTATTTTAAATCAAATATTTGCCTCTGATAAGATTATTTGCAGGAAATTAGCACCCACTCATTGAACACAGTATATTCCTGGAGCTAAAGCATTTTAAGTGGTTTTAGTTTCACTTTTATGGGGATTATGATTATAAAGAGTACTATTTTGCAAACCAAAAATTAATGGTTAATAAATAAAAATAATTGCAGAATAGGCTGAAAAATTATTTAAAGCCAAAAATACTATATAATGAGCGCAAAAACAAACTACTTATTTTCTGACAACATGCATTTTTTTTTTCTAATTATATTTAAAATCTTTTTACCTGATCTTAATAAATGAATTGCTGATGTTTTTGAAAACTAATAATGAAAACAATTCAGAATGCATTTCTAAGCAATGAATTCATTATAAAATTGTTGCCTTCACTAGAAAACATAAGTATCTTCAACTTGCTGCACTAACTCAGCTGATGAGATATATTAAATATCTGACAACAAAAGTGAATAAATCAGTTTTGATTGTAGAATTAAATTTTGAAGTTTAGTTAAAAAATATTGAAAGGATGATTTCATTCAGAACTTATTTTCTGAACATAGTACAATGCAAGCAGATTTCACCTACTGGTAATGGTAGTGATTCCAGTCCCAGCAAAAAAACTTATCAGTGCATTAAGAGTTAATTGAGTCAGTAACTGACAAAGGAGCTAGCATTAAACTTGATGTAGAAAAAAAAATTTGACAGCAGACAAGAGTGTAGCAGTTTGTCAATAGTAATTCAATTCATTAAAAAAGTTAACTCTGAACCATTTTCTTTTTTGGTAGATAAATTATTTGACCACCATAGTATTACTGAACAGGCTAAGTAATTGACACAAATAAAATTATAAAAAATGCTTTGAAGGAGATTGTCAAAACCTTAATTATAATTGCCAATACTATTTTTAAATCAAAATTGAATCACAATATGCAGCAACTTTGGTTAAAGCATGATGATAGGGTGAAAATTTTCTCATAATTTGGTTAGCTTATGTACTATTGTTGAAAAGTATATCAAAAGAGCATTTAAATTGATGTGCATTTTATTTGGTTTTTTTAGTTCAATCAACAGTTGAAAAAAGCTGAGGGAGCCAAAACACCAAAAGTAGAAGTAACAATATCAATAGATGGAGTTGCTATTCAAGACCAAAAGACTAAAGTAAGCAAAAATGCCATCAATAAACTGCATAAGAAATTGATAGCATTATGAAATTAATCGATTATTTGCGATATATCTATAAATAAATGGGAGAAATATTTGTACTTATTACTATCAGTGAGAAAAATGCATTTTAAGACTATCTCCTTATTTTGGTATCAAGGGTTGCTGCAGGTATATTCTCAAGGGCTAATAAGCAAAAATGCCATCAATAAACTGCATAAGAAATTGATAGCATTATGAAATTAATCGATTATTTGCGATATATCTATAAATAAATGGGAGAAATATTTGTACTTCCTCATTACTATCAGTGAGAAAAATGCATTTTAAGATTATCTCCTTATTTTGGTATCAAGGGTTGCTGCAGGTATATTCTCAAGGGCTAATAAAGGCTTTGCTTTCCCACTGCCAAGTGGGAAAAAATACCCCCTCAAGCAGCTGCTTGCTACAGAGGTCTGACAGGAGCCTGTCAGTTTATATGCCATAGTAGAAGGTCTGAGAGGATGGCAGCACCTCAGCAGAAAAACGACAGAAACAGCCATGCAGCAAAGCTTTTATTAGCAGTTCACTATTGATCAAAGGGAACTGGGTTCGAGCCTGGGTCCTGCCGTCTTCACAGACCTTGTACTATGACATATAAACTGATAAGCTCCTGTCTGACCTCTGTGGCAAGCAGCTGCTTGTGGGGGTATTTTTTTTATTATTGCTGTTATTAAGAGGTAAGTGGGGCTGTTAATTTTGTTTTTGTGTTTGGAGAGGGTTGAAGAATGATTTTGCTTGGATCCTCATGGAACTTAGCTGTGGCTATGTTGCAATTTAAATGCAACTACAAAGTTGCTTGTCTTGCATCCATGCAGAAGGAAATGACAGTGGTCCTTGCCTTGTAGTGTTGCCCAAATGGTTAGTATAGTGGTGTCCAAATCATAGCTAGGTTTACTCTAACAGGGAAGGTGTGCACTGTTACTTATTATGATGTCCAAAATTTGCCATTCATTATACCTAAAGTTGCCTATTGATCTGGATGTCTGTGGCCATATGTTTCAATTTCCACCCTGCCTTAACTGTACACTTCATAAGGTCTTGACATTCGCTAATTAAACCTAGATTGTTTGATGGCTATAATTTTGAATACTAGATCTCACAACAGAGGCTCACCATTACAGCATTTTCTGGACATGCTGTACTGGTGAGCCTCTGTTGGTTTCATAAGGGAACAAACATTAAATTAATGGTGTAAACTTTAAATCTATGAATGCAGATCTAAAACATTAAAATAGTAGAAACAATGAACAAGCGATAGTAAAATATGGAATGCACTTATTCTGCATATGGAGCCTGCAAGTGCCCTAACTTTTCACTGTTCAATTTGAGAACTTAATTTTATCAGCTTATAGTAGTATTTTAGACTTCTAACTGCCATATTGAGTTTTTAATGTTAAATTTTCACTTGATGTATCATACAATTTTTAAATTACTTTTGCATATTTGAAAAGTATGAATTCTGTTTTAAATTGAAATTATTTACTATCTGTTCTTTAGCAAATTTTTCATCAGTATCCACTGCATCGTATATCATACTGTGCTAATGATAAGTCAGACAAAAAGTTCTTCAGCTTTATAGCAAAGGAAGAAAATTCAGAGAAACACATGTGTTTTGTATTTGCTAGTGATAAACTGGTAAGTTATCAAAACTTTTCAATTTCTAACTCTAAGGAAACTAAAGAATTATAGAGAGTTCTTGACTCTTAGGTTTGCAATAAACAGAAAGGCAATGAGTAGTTTATTAAAATCAAAATATTTTAATGAAAATGTAACCAAATGAAAGAGATTTTATTAAAAACATCTGAAAAAAATTATCACTGATGTGGGAATCGAAATCGCAACTCTAGATACATGCCAGAGCGCTCTACCAGTTAAACTACACATCAGATGCTAAAATCTTCCAGAATAAGACCTATAAATCACCGAGATATGGTGGACCTTGCATCATCTATACTTCAGGAGAGGAAACTTTTCCAATTGTTGTTACAGGTAATCTGTGTATTTACTATGAATGAAAGAGATCTTGTTTGTTTTTCCTTTTTATCTTTATAGATTTTTATAGCTCAGAATTGCAGTATTATTTAATAGCTATTAACATAATCTGATATGGCTAGATGATTCAAACTATACTTTGGAATTGAATTACAATGAAATCTATAAATCTCTGTCATGGGCACAATTTCAAGGTATTATTTAGCATCATGTATAAAAAATTGCACAGATAGAAATGTCTTTAAATGGTTACAAGTGAGTGAACTGAAGAATTGTTAATATGATCTAAATAAACAAAATAGCTTTGAAAAGTACACCATAAAGTTTTTTAATTGGTTACATTTTATTGCTTAATGTTAAAATTAGACTAAAAATTAACAAATTTAAGGTATGTAAAATGCAGATTTTTTTTCCCTCTGTAATGTTTCATCACTACCCCTAAATCATAAATGTTCAAATGTTTCACTTACAGGCCATTTTTTCAGTAATGAAAGAACAGGCAGACAAAGTTTCTGTAATGAAGGCAACTTGTAAGCCAGAACATTAATACACTACATCAATGGTTTCTAAACTTTTTTTTTTTCACTTATCACAAAATGCCTTACATTATTTTTCCAGTACAGGTAAATATGAATTTTAAAAACATGGTTTTTCTGACAACAAACATTTTCAAACGACGTATATGAGTGAAATTGGTAGTACTAAAAAATAATTTATTTTCTTGCATTTATCATGCTACAATATTGTGCGAATCCATGTGTGAATCAGTGCTGGTACTAAACTCATGTACCAACTGGAAGAAGCTTTGTATATCACAATTTGGCAATCACTGATTCCCAAACTGTCAATTATTAGTACTACTAGCAAATTTACATGGCATTGTATGGATCTGAATCCACGTGTGATATAGTAGATGGCACTCCCTACATTGCAATATTTCATTTGTATAAAACTCATTACATTTGACCCGACACACATGAAAAATTTTCCCGTCTTTCAGAGGTAGAAAGGAGGGGGCATAATTTGAGCTATCGTATGATATTCCCCATATCAGAAGCTTCTGAACTGAAAATCAGTGTTATCTTGTTCAGAAAATCAAACTTTTCAAATCATTTCATACCCATCAGAGTTGCTCAGATGTAATTTGTTGTGCATAGGTAACCTCATAGCAAAAGAAAAATACGTCCAGTTTTTGCATGGTGTGTCTAAGTTGTACAAGAAATACAACATGTATGTATGTATTAAAAATATATTGTGCAATAAGAAAGATTATTATGTAGTACATTAATTAACATGCTTTATAAGGTATTTATAATAAATACATATTTTTCATATTATATTAGAATAATTAATGTCCAATATGAGTATAAAAAGTATTTATTTCAACAAAGAAGCTCCTGCTCACACTCTTTATCAGACAACTTCAATGTTCACATAAAAAACTGTATCCGTGCTTGCAGTCATTTCTGAAATTAATTGTATTTTAAATTTGTTGGTGACAACAATTATTTTCCAAACCACTAATGTTAAATCTATAGGACACAACAGCATTTAACTGTTAATATTAAATCTTTGGGAATTGTGAGGAATTCAATTTGTTCCCAACTGGTTTTGGTAGATCCCAGCATGTTTGCTCATAGCCAGTAATTTTCCCCTGGGTGAAGGGATCAGTTCATACAAAGTTTGATGCCTCTGGCTCTTTAGGGGCTGAGAGTAGGAGACAAACATGCAAACAAACTCTCTTTTTATATAAGATGTGCATTTAGTAGATTGTTGAAATCATGTGCATGACACATGTATAAGTGCTAATATATATATATACATAGTTATAGTGATAGCAAATAAACTTGTATATTAAATTGGATAGATGAACTATGCATTTGCATAATCAGTCTGAATGATATAATGAAGATGAAATATTTTTCTGCTTTTTTAAACAAAGTTTCAAATTATTAAACAAAAATCCATTAGAATTTTTCATAGAGATAAATGTTTTTAGCAGGTGATCCATTTTCTAAATGTTGTTGACTAAAAGTGGGTTTGTGAAATATTTTCAGTAAATAAATGATAGTACAAATAAAAGTTAAAAAAAAAATTGCTGTAAAGTATATAGAAAACTTAAAATAATTGACTTTTAATCAATGGATAGAAATTTGCAATGCCTCTCCTCAATGTAGTTAGAAAACATTTTTTCCCTCTTTAGTCCAAACTCTATTTTCACTTAAATTACAAACACTTCACAAAATTTGCAAAATCTTTTTCTTTTTACCCTTTATTATGGTGGCCAGAAGAAATTAACTATTGGTACACTTCTTTTATATATATATTAGGCTGAAGATATAACTTTGACTATTGGAGAAGCATTTGATTTAGCCTATCGCCGGTTTTTAGATACTTCGGGAAAAGATTTAGAAACAAAGAAACAATTAATGATTCTGCAGAAAAGGGTAAGTATCAGAAATACATTGGAAAGTTTTTGTGAAGTATTTATATTAAGACTACATTTGTTATTTCTGTGTAAGTGTAAAATTACTTGTTCTTAATTCTTAATTGAGATAATTGTTATTGTGTAAGTTTTAACTGTTTTGAGATGTACCATCAGTCAACTGGCTAATACATTTCACTGGGAATCAAAGGGGCTTGAGTTTGAACCCTATATAAAGCATGGATATTTCCTAATATATGTTGACTTTCTGATGATCTCTTCCATGGTTGCCATCTATTCTGAATTTTCCAGGGCAGTCTTGAATTTAATCTTCTGTCCTGATCTCACAAAGACAACATTCAAAACACAAATGTCCCAAATTTTGTATTTTTCAATTTTTCTAAATAAAAAAATGGAAATACAGTATTCTGTTGAACCCTGATTTGCTATTAAGCTCTCCTAGTATTTGCCAAAAGTGATGTATTCTGAAAAGACAGTCTAAAAATGTTCCTTCTTGAAAAGCAGTATTCAAAGTTCAGAGCTTTTACTTTTAGGAACAGAATTGTAAAATTGATTAAATGATAAAGACTATGTGAAGTAATTAAAAAACTCAAGTCTACTTAAAAATACATTATGAAATTTATGCTTGCATCTGAACACATTGCTCCTCTGAGCTGTATGCAGGAGAGCCGTAACTTGTTCACACATTAAACACTGTATGGCATTGACAGGATGCCACCATCTGTCTCCTAACATCTGTCCAATGGATTCACAACCTTGGAGTCCCTGTTACCTGCCCATTTTGTGCAAAGTGGTGTATGCTGCTCAGAGGTAAAACAACAATCCTCCTATCTGCAAAGTTAACATGAAATGCGATAAGAATGAAAGTTTCGCTGTTGACTGAACAAAATAGCATGCTCTCTACATAAGATGCTTTGGAAAGCATTTAAAATCCATAGGAAAATGCATAAAAAAAACCACTAGGTTTTGTTACTTGCTCTAGGTGCTTTTTTTTTTGGTTCCATCCCTGTTCAATAGAATATATCCAAATGTAAAATATGCATGTGTGTGTGTGTATGTTCATATATATTCTATGGGTGATTCTTTCAGAGTGTATGGAGATAAACTATTATGGAGATAAGCTATTAATGTCACACACAAAAAGAAACACGTATGATGTACCATATATTTTGGATTATACAAGCAAGTGTAATAAATATTATTCGAATAAATTTCCTGAATATTTCAAGGACAAAAAAGCCATCCAAAAACATCCTGTATTATTTGATACCTTTATAAAAATGTCCTAAATGTTTTACATTCCAAGGTGGCAACCCTGCTCCTTCTTCATAGATATCTCTATTGCATGTTAAACTGACAGTCTCTTCTCAGATCTGTATGGCAAATGGACTACTTGAAGAGAAATTTCTTCTTTCTAGGCTATTAAAATTTGTAATTATTAAATAACTCTCTTTTTAAATGTTAGATTATATAATTTTTAGATATACACAATATTATCAAATGTATTAGGACACTTCAATACTATGTGAATTGGGAATTGGATTCAAAGCTCCATAATTTAAAAAATAAGCTTTTTACCATAAATGTTGGGAGATAACTGAAGGTCACATTCAAACCTCTAGTGGCAGTTCATGACTAAAATTTTTAGTGGGGCACTTTGACTACTATGTGCAGTGCCTGGATGTAGGGGGGAAAACTGGGGAGTGCCTGCTATTGAACTGAATAGGACTAAAAAGATATTTCATAATGTGTATATTCTTCTTTTTCAGCTAATCTCAAACCTCATTATTTAACGAAAATTTTAGGAAAAAAATACCAAAAAAAAAACTCAAAGGTATTCTTGTCCTTTCTACTTCAATTCAGTTTTCCCCCCTCCAGTGCAATAATTTCCTATATACAGTCCAAGATCTAGGGGGGAGGGGCACAAGAGATTCTTGGAGTCCCTGTGACCTGGCCATTTAGCCCATTGTGTGATAAAAGTGCCGCTCAGAGGTAAAACAACCCAACGATTGACAATGCGAAAGAGCAGTCAATGTAGATCTTATTTGCAAAGTAAATGCTGTGATTGTCCATGTAACATGGCAAATGATTATGAAAAAATGTGAAAAGACTATTTTATTGATTTAAATATGACAAATTATGAGTAATAAATTTGAAATTGTTTTTATTTTTTCTGATTATTTTTGATGGGGCAGTTCTCCAGTTCCCTAATGACAGTTTTTTTTCCAAAATATTCATTAAATATTTAGAGTAATTTGAGCTAGAACTTAATAGCAGATATTGCTGTTATATTTGTCCTAAACACTTCTTATGAAGAAAAATACTAAATCTTTATGCAAACTGCTAAAATAAATATTAGTAAACAAATTGTAAGTTATTTATGTTTTAATTAACTTTTGGTGTAATTTTTTGTAATTAGTAACACTTAAGTATTTCAATTCCATAATTTAAATATTAAATGAATGTTTTAAAATCAAAATTTGGATAAATTTAACTGAGATCTGTAATTTATTTTAAATAGCATTTTTTTTTTTTTTTCATAAAAAGCTTATATTCAAAGTTGGAAACTTTTGAATTCACATAACATGGAAATATCTTGATACTTTGGTACTATAGTATGTGTGTATATATATATATACCTATGCTGCTATGAATTTCTTTTCCTATGACATACAGAGGCAATATAAGGGTTCATGCAAATTAATTTTCAGCTTATTTCATAAAAAAACTTTGCAATGTGTAATCTGGTAAGTAAATTCAGAACTGAACATTAATTTTTGTCTTACATTTTTTTAGCATAACAAAATTGAGCACAACTGCAAAAATGCTAATAATAGTCTGTGAAATGGAAAAGAAATTAACAAAATAAAGAAGTGCAACTTTTTTTTTGGTAGAATACTTAATTTTTGTTCCATTATTTATCATGGCAATTTTCTGTCCAGGAATATTATCCGCTATCTGCCTGTTTGCCTAATGGAAAAGGCATCCTTGCATACATTAGTGCAAGTAATAACCTTTCAATTTTTACAGAACTGATGAAAATAAACTAAAATATAAGATGTTAAAGGCATTTAACCCTTTCAATGCTATACATTCCCAAAACAGCAGAAGTTTTAAATGGACTCCTCTGATCAATGCTATTCCTCCCTCTTCACTTCTCCTACCTGCAATTTGAGCCATTTTGGGCTGGTATGGTAGAGAAAGGGTTAAAGTAGTAGTATATTGTGATATCAGATATATTATCTGAATATTAAATCCAATATAGCAGTTACTGTTAAATTTTTATTTGTATTAAGTTAATATGAAGAGTTTAATCACTTGTAATTTTAGGTCCATGAGCTTGAGAGGGAAAACACACAATTAAAACAAAGGATAGAAGAGCTAGAAAATGTAAAAGGAATAGATAATTCAAAAAATGAAAATTCTGTAAGTGTTTTTTTTGTGTGTATGTGTGTTACTAATAATTATCAGTAGTAGCTAATGTTAATTCTTTGATAATATTAAAAACTAGTGTGTGAATAGAAAAGAAGATTAAAGTTTAAACAAAAATACTTTGTTTTAGTCTTTTTGTTGACGTATTGCTCTTAAGGTTTTTTTTTTTGGACTAGCAGAAAATGGGCAGAAACTAGATCTTAGTCAAAATTATGACTATTTTATTCTAAATAATTGCAAGAAATTTCTCAGATTTTTTTTTTTACAGATACAAGATTTACTCCATTTAAATGGTCAAGATTCTACTACTACATCAGTGCAATCAAATTCACTCCTTTCAGGAATGCAACAGACAGCACCGCCTCCTCCTGTACCTCCTCGAACATTCAGTAACAACTTATCTAATTCTAATATGTCTTCACCATCACAGGTATAGTTTTGGATAACAATAAACAAAAAATATACAAAACTCATAGTATTAAGTTATCCATTACTTCTTGCTTAATTTGTACAGCTTAGTATTCAGAAATGTAACCTCATTCTATTGGATATATTATATAATTAAAATTGTAAATGAAATTAAAATAATAGTAGTAACATTGTAAATGGGGAAAAAAAGGTTTCTCTAAATATGCTTCTATATATTTCTAATATATACTTATTACAAGCAATTATTTTTACTATACTGGTGCTTAAAAGTTAAACAAAAACACAAATTACAAACAAGTCTGTTGTTGGATTTCAATGAAACATACAGATGATATCCATGATCATATATCCCAGTAATGCCTGAAAAACGAATTCCATGAATATTTAATGAGATATTCAAATTAGAAAACCATTACTTCAAAATGGCATGTAAAAGTTCAATGATAACATTTCTTTAATATGATGTGTGATCACCTCAGACAGTGATACAGGCTGCATGATGACTTATCATGCTACAAATGAGGGTTTGAGAGAGTAATTGCCATTCGTGCATGATTGCAGGTCAAAGCTCCTGGAAGGTGGTTGCAACTGGAATGCATCATCCTAGTGTCCCAAACATATTCTAATGTATAATATAGGTCAGGTGATTGGGAAGGACAATCCGTATAGCTCAAGGTATTGTTCCACCAAGCGAGCTATGTGAGGGGAAACATTATCATCCATTAACACTGAATCAGAACCCAATGCGTGAGAAATTGATAAACATAAGGTTTGAGGATCTAATTGTGATATGTTCCAGCTGTTAAGTCCCTCCTGGGAAGATATGAAGTCTGTTCAACCACTGAAAGTGATGCCTGCCCACACCAACAGCTCCAAAATTCTCTTTTTCAAATGTTAATGGGATGATATCTAGTTCCAGGCTGTCTCCAGACCATTAGTTTTTGGGAATCAGTTTGCAGACTAAATTGGGACTAATCAGTGGACAGAACAATGCCCCATTGGTGTTAAGTCCATTTGCAATGTTGTCAAAACCAATTCAATCAATTCTGCACTGACTGGACATCAAAGTATCCCTTTGATATCCAGCCAGTGCAGACAACTGGTCATCTTGCATAAGATGGCCTGCATACTACTAAGAACATACTACTAAGAACCCAGTACAGATAACTGGTCATCTTGCATAAAGATTGCCTGCATGAAACTTCTGGACACAAGTTTGCTGAGATACAGTCTGTCCCATAGATGAAGTGAGATTGAAAGCAAGCTGACATGCTATATGAGTTCTGTGGTGCCTTACATTTCAGAGTTAACAGTTGTCTCTAGTCAATATGGCCCTCAGACATCCTGGAACAGGTCTAGCTATGGTTTGGTTTGGTTTGTTTGAAATCGATTCCAAAGGCAGCTTAGAATGCTGTGATTCACATTTAATCATCTGGCTACCTCAGACTGATGTCTGGCCCTGAGTCTACCTACTGCTCACCATCTCATTTCTTCCAGCTATTATCTAACATTTGGCTATCTTGGATGTCATGTCAAGACTCTAACACAAACCATTGTGCATGTACAAATGAGATGCTTTTTTATACTGACTTGTTTCTCATGAATGGCTGTGTTCAACGAAGATTTCATGGGCAGGTATAAACTCAGTATTGTTTTTTATGTAAAAAAAGTTTTGTTGTCAATTAACACACAAGATATGACTATCTTTGCATTTGTTGCTTAACTCTTGAGTACTAGTATATTTCTAGAATCTGTTATCAGTCAATAAACACAGTAAAATTTCACAGCAGAGTTTAACTCTATATGTTTGATATTCTGCAATTCTAAATTTGATTTAATAGTGTCATTAATCAAATATCAGGTTTAACTTGTATACATACTACAATAAATATCATATGTAGAATTCCAAACATCCTTTATTATTCAACTATGAATTTTGAAATATTATATGCAGTTATGATACTGAATGTAAAATGTATGAAATGGATTAACCATGTACTCTACAGAAAATAGGATAAAATTTAAAAATTGTATTAACAGCAATTTTTTTACATAATTATCTGCATCCAAGCTTTATTTTGTATACTTAATAAAGTCTCACATTGTAAAATTAATATTATAAAATTTCAACAAGTATCCAGATTCTAGCTTACTAAAAAAATGCTGGCAGTGTAGGGGATTTTTATCTTTTTCAGTTCCTATTTACAAAGCCCCCAAAAATTCATCAAAGATGTGTTCCACAAAAATATGTTTCAAAACAATGTTTTCTGCTTATTTGCTTATTAGTGTTAAGAATGGCAGTTTCACATTTTTACACTAAACTGTTTCACTGCTGATTTTGATTTTCCATTAACTCAAAGATATCTGTTGCTCTTTATATTATTGTATTATTTACTGTTATTCCTAAGTACTGTTATGCCCAAGGTAAAAGGGGATGGCTCAGTCATTAATGTGCAAGGCTCATAATATGCAGTTCCCAGGCTTGATTCCCAACTTTGACAGCATTGAGATTTTATCTCCACTAACCCCCACTCTTGGTGACTAAGGGGATACTAAAGGGTTTGGAAAGACCATCTGTCAGATGGAACATTAAGCCATAGTCCTGTGTGCAGGAGAGCCATAATCTGTGCACATTAAAGAATGTGCTGGATATCCTTGATGAGAAGCTTCCATCTGTCTCCTAACAGCTGTCCATTGAGTTGCTTTCTCTGAGCCCTTGGGGTTTTGTGACCTTGCCATTTAGCCCATTGTGTGCCAAAAAAGTGCCACTCAGAGGTGAAACAACCCAACTGTGTATTAAAAATAGTATATTTCTTTCATGTAGAAATATTTATTTTTGTAGGTATATTTTTAAAGCAAGTTTTGGGGACTTGTATTTTTTTTACTGTACTTGTCAAGAGAGGGTAGCACAAAGATTTTTCTCAAAGTTAAACTATGTTTCAAAAGGTTACAAGTAATGATATATCTGTATTTTATGTATTTCAGGAACTTCTTGATCTAGTATCCCTGCCAATAGCCCCTGCAGTTGGGAAAAGGCTAGAAAATCTTATCCTGGATGACCTTGAAGATTTCAATCCAAGGGAAAGTCCTGTGATTACAAATGGAAATGGTCATAACCAAAGTAGTGGTCAGTATAATTGCTGAAAATTTTGCAGTTTTTTGCTTAAAGGCTTTGCAGTTGCAAAACCATTTTTACCTGCACATTATAGATATTATTGCTTTAGTTTATCTACTTTCCTCTTCCAATGATGTCTTAAGAAAAAAAAAATATTAGAAGAGTATTGTAAACTCTTAATTGTTAACTTAATAATATCTGGCAACTTGAAATTGAATGTACAACTAAATAAAGAAGAAATGGAAAATTGCAAGGACCCTGCAGTCAAAATTAACCACAGTTTTGTAATTAAACCATTGTCATTATTTATAGTTTTTCTGGACCAGTTGCTCATAGATCAGAATAAACACATTTTCGTAGGTATTGGCTGCAGACAGTAAAGGATACATTCACCTGCTTTGGGTCTAAGTAGATTTTATTATTTTGTAAATAAAGTGTATTATGTTCAACCTACTCTGGAATGACAGTGATGTTATGGAAAATTATGTAATATGAATATATTTCTCCCTTGGTAAGTATATCTTCAGCAACATTCCTCGTTGATAAGAATTAAAGTTAGCCTTGAGAATGCCCAGTGGTTTCAATGGCAGTACTGGATGGCTGTAGAATATTTAGATATGGCATTTTTATTTCTAATCTCAGTTTAAAATGTTCAATTTTAAGTACTCAACACATGATATATAATCTTCAAAAATCATGAAAAAAAATTATTAAGAATGAAATTATTTAAATATTCAGAAATTGAATTTGGGTGTTTGGTGTATATCAGTGTTTTAATTAACCTTATTGACAAGTTTATTTTTGGTTAGTTCAGATTGGTTAAGAATTTGTATCTGAAGAATTTTGCTCTCCACTCTTTTCAGTTGGAAGTCAGCCAACAGATATATTTGGAGCTGTTCCTTTCAGTCCTGAGCAATCAAAAACTAGTGATCCATTTGGAATGGGAGATTTTAGTAGCATGCCAATAAGTGGCACAGACTTGGAAAATGCAATTGGAGAGTTGGATAAAAGAATATCAGAAATGAGGGTAACTATATTTTTGCAATAAGAAAGCTTGTTCAGTTTTATATGATTGAATCAGGGATCTCTGAGTAAATGCAAACAACTATACAGTTAATTATGGGGTTGTTTCTTCTCTACTTGGTTGAATGTAATTATAAATTTGTAATTCATTTAATAGTTGGTGAACACTGAATTCTTACAGCATTCTAACATTTCCTACCATCTTGCCATGACAGAAATCTCACATTCAATAGCCTTACCTTTTGTTTCATTTCACTCATTGTATACCAGTCTTTTTCTTCCCATAGAAAACACTTAATATCTAAGTATAACTCTATTATTATTCTGCCTAGCTGCTTTATCAGCCAGGTTATCAAGCCAAAAATTCCTATCAACTTTCAATAGATCCCTTAATTATTTAGTAAGCTCTCTGTATTGCTTTGTCTTAAAATTAGTACGATGATTCAGGTTTTTCTAGATCTTTCTTTCAGAAATGAACTTCATAGCTTTATCATTCAAAGGCATATTTCTTCTGTCCAATTTTACACTGAAGAGTACTGTTGGTTACAAGAACCTGATTTAAAATGGTCCATTCTTCCTTGACCTGTTTAAAAAAACATGATTGTCACGATGGCTGAGTAACCTATCAGAGGATCTTTCAGAGCTTGTTAAAGATAATTCTTTAAATCAGTACATTTCGTAAGCTTCATTTTTACAAGATTAACAACTTAATGGTTAGACCCTATTTCAGCTCCCATATACAATATAGTATTCCTGACAAGACTAGTTAGTTTGCTGTTAATACATAACTGGTTGTATTCTTTTGCAACCAATTATACTGTCCTACCACAATATTAGAGAATTTCCATGTTACCTCAGTAAAACAGGGAATCTAACTTCAAAGCTCTGTAACTTCCAAAATATGAATTTAGTGAAAAAATGTGACTGACAATAAAATAAAGATCATAATCAAATCTAAATCTCATTTTCAGCAACATTTATTTGGTTAAGAGTTATGGAAGCTGGAATTTTTAATGATAATTATATATGTAGCAATCATTCATAATTGTCTAATGTTGAAATAATCATTGCACAAACTTTTAAAATGTATATTTTATTAAATGGTTTGAAATAATGCTTATTAAATATTCATTTCTGAGGTAAGCTTATTACTGTTGTGAATATTCAAGCTTCCATAACTCTTGAAATACTGTTGAAAATTTAGATTTAAATATACTTATTATATTTATCTTCACATTTTTCCATTAAATGAATTTTTTAGGAATTACAGAGCTCTGAAGTTAGATTCCCACTGACATAACATGGAAATTCTTTAATATTTTAATAGGATAGTGTATATTTATAAAAACTCCAATGTTAGTATTATTAGCTATTCTCAAACCATTAAGTTTTACATCTGTGGCCTAAAGAAATTGTTATTTTTATATGTATTTGCAATAATACTGGAACTACTCTGATATAGCTGTTTTAATTTAATTATGATTATGCTGTAGTTTAATATTGCCATTGAGCAAAAAAAATTTTTTATTTTTTGTGGTTAAACTATTGGTTGCCTTTAGGCAAACATAAGCAATTCATCAGTAATTTTTTTCAAATTACACTCCTATATCATTTATATAACAGAGACTTCTGAGTTTTGAGTAAAGTTCTTATTAAGATAATATACCTTATTAGTGGCATTAATTGCCACTATTATTATTGTTATCGCAAGTTGAGTTGTAACTAACACTACTAATAAGGTATATTAATATACCAACACACTGGAAAAATTAATGCCTAAATGCAACTGATAGTTTAACTTCAGAGTATATAAATTGCTCAATGGCAATATTAAACTACAGCATAATCATAATAATTAAATTAATTTAACTAATTTCTGTGTTGGAAACTTTATTGAACAGATATAGCTGTTATAATACAAATGCTACAAATAAGAACAGTTTAACTTTTACATACATGAAGTCTGGGAGACAATGGAATTAAATGGTACCATTACCAGCTGAACAACATTGGTTTTGGATTGCATCTACTTTTGTTTATGCATTATAGTCATCGAAGTAAGCATCTTAGTCTGGGAGACACAATGTGTATGTTTATTTTTTAATAGGATTAGTAGTTTTATTCTAGTGATAATTTTACATGTAAATGTCAGTTTTTAAATTTTTTTTATAATTTTTAATTATATTTTATAAAATATATGTGACATTTTAATTAAAATATAAGTACTTTCTGCCACTTTATAAAGTAATATTTCGATTTTTATAATGCATTTTTGTGGACTCATTATTGATTTATTAAAAATTTATGGGATTTTTTAGAATAAAAATTGAATGTAATGCTGCCTATACTATTCATATTAATTTCTGATTTTTTTTAATCTGGCTAATATTCTTTTTCTATATAACATTTGGTCTCTGAGATCTTATGTATGTAGGTACATTACAAAAACTTGCATGTTTTGTTAAGGTATAATCTCAAAGGAATCAAAATATGTATGTCCTTACAAAAAGATATCCACTAATTTCCTCCCTACCATCGGTGAGAAAGGGCACATTGATGTAATTTGATGGGACATTAATCTCTGATCCTATATTCAGGAGAGCTGTACCTTGTGCACATTAAGGAACACACTTGATGGGAGACCATCCAGTTTCTTATGCATCTGTCTTCTAACACCTGTCAAGTGAGTCCTCTTCCCCAATTTTCTCTGAAGCCTTGAGGTTCTTGCCCTAGCCATTTAACCAGTTGTGTGCACAACGTACCACTGATGGGTAAAACAATCCAACCTTACAAAAAGAATAAGTAGTTAAAAAAGAGAGCATGCAGTATTTTCAGTTTTCTTGCTTTGAAATGAAACCATTTTAAGTAATGATGCTTGCCTAATGGAAATCGAAGCTCTGGAGCAGTATTGTAACTCATTTTTAGCTTGTTTTCAGAAAAAACGAACTAATGTTTTCACTTTGTTGTATATCTGTCTTCCTGTCTGCATTCAACTTGTTTATTTAGAGATAAAAAATATTTTGAATTAGATAGGTTCTGATGAAATACTATAATTCCCACTTTCAGAATCTCTCAATAGTTATAACTGTGCTCCCAATAGTATAATTTTTTGACAGGTGGATACACCAAATCTTTAAATAAATATTTCTATTTGTCAAATGTGCTATTTAGGCTAAAAATGCAATATTTTAGTGTTGGAGTGTGATGATCATGGAGTTTAACATTGGCAGCAAAAAAAATATCCCTTCACCACCAGGGAGGGTGGAAAAATGCAACTTTTTGTTTTGAGAGATTATTGAAAAATTCTTTGAGTTGAATAGGTACTAACAAAACATGATGATTTGTAGTTTTCAAATCCTCCAAAAGGCTTTAATTTACATCGTTAGAAAGTTACAAAAGTATAAAATATAAAACTGAAGTAATATTGCAAACAATATTTATGCCAAAAATTTGAAATTTTGGTGGTAGGATGTGTTAAATCAAGAACATAACAATAACATACCCATACAACTTACTAGCAGATGTATTTTAATTAAATTACATTTACTATTTAATCATTATTGGGTGTATAAGAAAAATTGTCTTGAGCTGGGTGGGATTTGAACCCGTGACTAAAGCCCTGCACAGATGCTGATATCCATGGTTTTATCTGCGGATATCTGCATTTAAAAGCTCTCGACATGTAAAAGATTATATTAATGCAGATAGCAGATAAAACCTCGGATAGAAAATTTTATGTTAATGCAGATGATGGATCAAGTCTCATATTTGATAAGATATGCAGAAACATGAGCTAGCATTATTAATGGCTGACATAAGTGAAAGAAACTACTTGAGATAATGTTAAAAGAAACTTGATTTGGAAATTCAATGATGATATTCACTCTAAAAAAATCCATTGAGATAAAGCCACAAAAAAAACTTCTGTCATGTGAAAGAAGCGATCTTTTTGCTGGCAAAGCAGAATATAAATTCAAAAATATACTGGGATTTTACATAGAAAATGAGAATTAAATATCAGGTGAATGAAAATTTCATTCAGGGGAGATCACAAAGTTTTAGAGTCTTTGAGTAATAGCCAATAATTGCATTTAAAAGAGGAAAATTAATTCAGAAGAATTTTTAGAATTAAAATTAAATAAATTTTTGTCTAAATTTAGTAAAGTTTATTTTTACAAACAAAAGACTTTATTTTTCAGTTTATTTTTTTAGTTATTAATTAGTCATTAATAAACCATTAGACTGATTTTTTTTACTCGCAAGCATACATGGACTTCAAGCATTTGCAAAATCTTGATGGCAATGTACACAGATGCTAATAAAGTTTAGCAAATACGGATAGGACTTTTATTATCCATGCAGGATTAACCATGACCTCCTGATGGCATATTAGGTGCTCTTACCACTGAGCTACTGGTCACTGATCAATCTCTCCTCTACTGCTGGGGGCGGGGGTGGCTCAGTCGGTAGCGCGTCAGGCTCATAATCTGTAGTTCCCAGGTTCAAATCCCAGCTGGGTCAGCGTTGAGATTTATCTCCGCAAAATTCCCCGCCCTACCCACGGTCAGTAAGGGACACCGATGGGCTTGGAAAGGCCGCCATCCGTCGGATGGGACGTTAAGCCGTGGCCCCGTGTGCGGGAGAGCCATACCCTGTGCACGTTAAAGAACACGCTGGATGGCCTTGACGGGAGGCTACCATCTGTCTCCCAACAGCTGTTCCAGTGGGTCCCCTCCCCCAACCTTCTCTGAGCCTTCGGGGTCCATGTGACCTGGCCATTTAGCCCATGGTGTGCAAAAAAGTGCCGCTCAGAGGTAAAACAACCCAACCTCTACTGCTGATGTTATGTTATACACCATTGGGTCAATCACTGTCTTTTTGAGTGCATTTGGGGACTCTACTTTTCAGAGTCATCCCAGCCATGTGTTCACTACCAGTCACACTGAGCCTTCTGTCTGATATTTTTTTTTGTTAGCAAATCTGAGTCTGCATTACTTTTGGTATGATCACTAGTACCTTGTATTTAGACAAATGAATCCACACCTCATCATTGATTTACAAAGTATTTAATTATTATTAAGCTGTTTAAGTAACAGGATGAAAACAGGTGTAGAGGAATGTGATTTCACATCCCACCTGGCTCAAGACAATTTTTCCTCTATACCCATCATCATCCTGTTATTTAAACAGCTTAATAGTGATTAAATTCTTAGTAAATCAATGATGAGCTGTGGATTCATTTGTCTTAATTAAATTACTATTGGTTAAAATTCAACCAATTGCTGTTTATTTTTAAAATGTTAGTATTTAATTTTGAAATTTTTAATAATATCTTAATATAGTAATAAATAAATTTATGTACACTACTTTTCTCCATAATCCTACAGAATGAGAAAATTCAACTTTTATAAGAGATAAATTAGAAATTTTTGTGTTGTACAGGGCTAATAATATATTACTATTTGCATTTTCCAATCGCCCATTAGTACTAGTTACTACTGTTAAAGGGTGCAGAATTTGGAAAATGAAGATCTTTGTTATCTTTGAAAATGAGCATCTATATTTGCCAGAGGTGATATGTTATTTTTCTAGTTTTAAATTTTAGTAAATAATTCCTAATATTTGCTAAAACAAATTTCCTTTCTAGGATGGTTTCCGTCGAGGTATATCATTTGGAAATGAAGATTTCTTTTTTGATGGTCTAGATGCAATGCAAAACAAGCCAAATTAATAGTTTTCAAAAATTGTTAATATTGTAAGCAGAATGTGTAAAAAAATGAAAATTTAAGGTGTCTTTAACCATGGAATGTTTTGAAAAAATATGAACTATGCAACATATATAGAAGGTATTCTAGGGACCATATAAGTGTTAAAAATATAAAAACTGTCATTATGTAAGTAATGTTAAAAGTCAACTATACTTTTGAATCATGATTTTAAAATTCTTCATATCTATCTTCAATGATATTTTAACACTAGTAAATTTGAATCATGCAAAAAAAAATTCATGTTATGTACAGTAGAATCTGCCTAATCTGGATGATTTTGACATCTTCAATACAATGGTAACATCTGAGCTATGCACCATGTGCTGGACCATGAACTTACCTTGAAAAATATACTTGAACTTCCAGAATATGTTACTTAAAATTTCCAGAATATTAATATCTTAAAACGACTTTTATAATTGCAAAAGTATACCTTTTATTTTATTAAAGTATTTAATGTTGAATAAAGTAATTCATTCATTCATCAGAAATATTGTGGGGAGGTGGGAGTTTAAGGAGTACTAAAGTTATTGCTGGGCTGTGAATATATTTCTGTATTTTAATGGATGGTAAGATATATTCATGTATTTAGTCAAGCCATGAAGTGCGTTATCTTGAGAACCACTGATTTAGCAGATATCTGTTTTGGACAATAGGTATTCCTTTAGGTATGTTTTTTAGATAAAGTAGATAAATTAGTAATTATTATTTTGCTACTCACTTAACCTTGCCTTTTTTTTTCTGTAAATCTGTCTTTAAAACCATAGACTCCACTAACTTCATATTTAATACAAAAAGAAATTTTCTTCTCCATTATTAAACTTTGTATGGTACTGTGATTCAAATGTAAAAGTTTGATTAAAAACCTTTCAAATGCAATGATTTTAATAAAGATGTTTCAGAAACATTTACTCTCTGTAATTTTACCAATTATTATAATTTTAAAATATACTGTTTTTTAACTGAGATTTTTATGGTATATTTGTTATAATAATGAAAAATCTATGTTGGCAAATGCTAAACTGCAATTCAGATATTACCACCCTTGATATTTCAAATATAGTCCCAGAAAAGTGTAAATTAGGCAGTTTCTACTGTAGTTAATATTTTAACTTTATATACTCGGATTCATGAGGATGAAATTTTTTTTTCTCCTCATTAAATGATCTTATGTTTTGTAACTGAATTACAAAAGTTTTTTCAGCTGTACATTGATTAGTTTTCTGTGTGGAGTTTTCACTTTAAGTAGCATTTCACCTGCGATAAGTTGACTGTACAAAACTTTTTTTGTTGTAACTTCCTGCTGTTTTAATCAAATGTATTAAATATCTACTTGAAGGACATTAATTATACAGTATACCTATATTAAGCATAATACAATTTTATAACTTTTTTTTTTCCTTCATAAATTTATGCATTTTCAAAGGGAAATTTTTTTTTTCAGAAAAGCCATATTAGGAGGAAGAAACTTGCAAAAGTGGTTGAAATTATAGATAATCAGATCCTAATTCTTGTTCCCTGAAATATAACTGATTAACTTGAATACCAAATCACTTGAACCAAAATTAACTTCATTTTAAGTTAATCACAGTTTACTAGCTATTTTTAAAACCCCATGAACATATTTCTATCTGTTATACTGAACATAATAACAAAATGTCTTCTATATGTTAGAAACATTTTTCTGCAAGTATTTTGTTTCAAAGAATGCTGGCTTTGTAAGTGCTCAAAAATTGTGAATGGGTGCTGGTAAATAGCTTGCATTGTCCTTAACACTTTTTTAATGAGGGCTACGTGTAGAGAAATTACCATATTGGTATAACTGTGATCATCACTGTATGAAATGCTGGTAAAGAAATTTTAAAAAATAATCCTAAGAATGCTACATTAGTAATCTCAAAAGTATTGTAAATATAAATTTTTATGAATTGCTTTATAGCCTAGTAATTGTAATAAATCGGAAAAAAAGACTATAATTATAAATGCTAAATTTTTAAATTTACTCAAAAAGCAAACTATAGAATATACTTTTTCCCACAAAAGTTATATTAAAAACCTATTATTAACTTTGAGTAAAATATTCTCCGTTAATTTCAAATTCAATCTGTGTATGTGATATAAATATCTCGCCAAGCATTCAAGAGCAGATTTTACTGAATTTGAATACTCCCTTGCTAGATGTTTACTAATTTTTAACTTTAGTGAAATTCTTCCAGAAACGTCATAATGAATTTTATATTATAAAACATATTTATCTTGTAATTGAGCATCAGATAAAATCGTGTATTATTTTATAATTTACTGAAATGCATGAAGTAAAGCAGAAAATAAAATTTTGTGCTTATATGCACCATTTGTATTTTGTAAAACAAACAGATCTACCGCTGTACTAAACTGATAAATACAGTCTTCCTTTAATCTTTAAAGAAAGGTAAGGTTTTTAGTGCATTTCTCTAAATTTTAAAGGTTCATGTGACATCTAAAGAAAGCTTCAGAATGATCCCCAAGAGATGTCAAAAGCTACTAGAATTGTCGTATAATGATAGGATGTATAGAACCCTCGTGGAATATGTTAAGTTTTCCCAAGCACACCAACGAAAAGGCAAATGATTGTTTGACCTTGAAAGGATTGATGAAATTTTAGTTATTTCCTTTGGTAATATTTTTTTCCTGTAGGATATAAAATTTGACTGAATAACCCTATGCTAAACTCATGAAATATTAACAGGCATAATTAAACTGTTTTTTTTTTTAGAAGAATCTGGCTTCCAAATAGAGAGAAGCAAAAAGCCAAGAAGTTTCAAATGCTTGTCTAGAGTTATATAATGAGCATTTGCGCGTATAACTTTTCCCAGGAATTGAATTCAGAACAACCACACCAGAGAGTGGATGCTTTCGTAATGTGTATAAACTGTTTAACTTCCTATAGGATTAAGATATCAAAATAACCTAGAATATGGTAATTAGCAAATCATGTAACAAGAATGGATTTAAGCTTAATAAATAAACTGATTTTCCTAAACAGTACAAACCATACAGGTAAAGGGGAATTTTAATACGCACCTCATGTTACAGAATACCAAATCTTCATGAATGTTGATTTTAAAAAAAAATAAATATTTTAAGTTAAAATTATTTTGTTAGTAGACCAAAATAAAATTTTAAGTGCGTGAGAGGGATAAGATGAACAACGGAAAGCCAAATTCAGTGTGTAGCTTTTATTAAAATTCTTAAATATCATATAATCTACTCTGGCATATAAACTGACAAGTTCCTGTCAGACCTCTGTGACAAGCAGCTGCTTGAGGGGGTATTATTATTATAATGTTGCAATATTTGATAATCATCTCATGGCTGAGTGATTAACATGCTTGGCTATTAATGAAAGGAACCCAGGTTCAAGCCTCGGATGAAATGTGGCTATTTTTTTGTGTTGTATTTCTGCTGAGGTTGTCTCCTTATGGATCTTATCTATGGCATCTTATACTGACAGGCTCTTATCAGACTGTTGTGGCAAGCAGCTGCTTGAGGGGTGATTTATTTTTTAATATTTTATATCATTTTCACTCCTTTTTTTTATGCTACACGTATGGTAGTAAGATTGTAGTTTTGTTGTTTATGCAGTCAGTAGTGTGCCAGGCTCATAAATCCACAACACTCCCCACCTTGCTTTTAATCAGGATACAGATGGGCTTGGAAAGGCTGCTGTTTGTTGAATATGACATAAAGCCATGGTCCCATATGCAGGAGAGCCATACCCTGTGCACATTAAAGAAAACACTGGATGGCCTTAACGAGAAGCTACTATCTGTCTCCTAACAGTTGTTCAATAGGTCCTTGTGACCTGACCAATTAGCCCATTATGTGCAAAAAAAAGTGCTGCTCAGAAGTAATCCAACCCACCACTTGAGATCAGTACTCAGACCCTAGGCGATCTAAAATATCGCCTTAAGGTGTTTCTAAAGTACTAAAGCACAAATGATTTTTGCATGAAATCCTTGCATCATTGGCATAGTTTTATAAGTTTGTGGGAAAATCCGTGAATTTCTGAATAAAATCTTTGTACAAATAACACTGCTATTAAGTGTTCCAGACTCCATATTTGTGCAAATACTGAATAAATGTTACTAGATAAATTTTATTCCATCCCTTAAATCTTTTTCACTAGTAACATTTTGTCTAAAAACAACTTCAGTTTGGCTTTATTATTATACTTAAAAGTATTCCTTTTCTTCTATTGCTCTCCTGTATTAAAAAAAGATACAAAATTATCATTTTGAATATATATATTTTTTTTAAGTATAAACCAAGTTTTGAATTATTTACACGTTGATTTTTTGGAAATCAAATAATTTGGCATCTCAATTTCTTTTTTTTACTGAAATATGTGTATATATTAACATTAAAAAATTCCATCAGTCAAGTCAGTTTCACTTATATTCTAATCTAACAAAAGCAATGGTATTAGCTAGTTTTTATAAGAATGTGCATAAAATTAGATTGCCATATGAAAAACGGAGGACAATTATGAAGTTTGAAAATCATCCCCAAATTAAAACTCTAGGCTCATAATGTTAGTTTACTATTTGAACTAAATGTCGCATTACTTTTTTTAGGGTTATAGCTGTAAGTTTTCTATCATTCAGCAGTTAAATACATTAAAGCACATTATACACCAGGATTAGTTCTTAAGTGGTAGTGAATCTAGGTAGGCTAAATAGCAGATTACAATAATCACTGATTATTTGGAATATTACTCTTAGTTGTTCACAAGCCACAGTGTTTCATTGGGCTCTGTCTCCATCTGCTTTACACCGTTTAGAACCAATGACGAACAGATCAACAGTTGGTTTCCAAGCAGATATCTTGACACTCCAATTCGTAAAGTAAAATAACAATAATTTGTGTAATTTTTATGCAAGTTTTAAGCTGTTACAGTGCATGAGAAACCATGCCATTTCTGGATGGAAACGGATCCAGTGGCCACTAAAACAGTTGCTGCCACAGGTTATCAGAGTTGTTATTCATTTGTGATTACCTATTGCAACATATTCTGACAACTGTGCATCCGTTGGTTCCTTCAAACAAGTTGTGCTCGCAGTTTTTAAATTTGCCAGTGATAATAAACATTGCATGATAAAATTCACTAAGAGAATTTAATTAGCCATTTATAAGACTGCACTAATATAAAAATTTCTTATAACTGACATTAACTGAATAAATGTAGGGAGGGGAAATCATCCTATGAGAAACGTTACGTATTTAAGCTTATTAACTGCGTGTTTAAATTATTTGATGTGCCTTCCCATTTTCTTCGAGTAATAACTGACATTTGATATTCTAATTTTGTTAGCATTAAAACATCACTTATTAAATTTTGTACTGCGGTTTTGCTCAAAAATATATATAGCAAGATGTTAGGTCCAAATGCAATTCTCTTTACAAATGCAATTATTAACGATGTTGCATATGTTTGAGAGTTTATCAAAGTCATGTATACATGCATTTCTGTAGTTAGTATTTTAGTAGTAAATAGTTTTGGACAACATCAAAATAAGTCAAGGTATAAATGCATGTAAATATTCTGTCCATACTGAAATATGAGTGAATGAATGTATACATATTTTTTAATGTTTGATACCTTTGTTATGAAAGGTAGTGTTGCATTCCACAAGAAAATGTATATTTTAGATTTCAGATACCTAATGTATTTTACTGTAATTAATACAAAGTTACTGTCTGAAACTTCTATTTAGAAGAGACTGATATTTATTGATGGAGGAGAGCCATTCATTTGTAAAATATTTAGATTGTAATCAGTTTGTAGCTTTGAAAGTAGTTTTTGTATTAAAAAATTTGGTTTACCATAAAACGTTAATCTTTGTACCATATTGTGCAGTAATGATATGACGCTATCTTTAGAGAAATATAGAAGTAATTTTAAATCTTATTACCGGGTTCCTTGACAGTTGAGACTATATCATGTGCAAAAGTTTTATATATGGTAAAAATTGGATCTAAAATTGCCGTTTTGAATAAGTAATAAAGGATTTCAAATTAAAAAAACCTGCAAGGAATTTTTAATGTAAGTTTTTGAGATCTGACATAGACATCACTGTGTTTGAAGTTAAACAGTACTTTCGATAATTTCAAAAAAAAAATTATGGTAAAAATTCTTATATACCTTATAGCAAAATATGCGAACTCTAAATTTCAAAATTATTGTAAAGCTACAGTATTAAAGTAATCTTGTATTATCAACAGTAAAAAAATCCACCTGTGTTTGTTAATGAATATTGCATTTCAAATCTTTTTGTAGTGTCATGGGCCATTGCAATTAAAAGCGATGTAAGTGCCCAATTTTACTTGTTCCTTAATATATCAGTTTCTTCAGACAGAAATGTGCCATATGAGATTTTTTTTTTCTTCTGCTTGGTAAGTATAAAACTGCACAAAATTGAAATATTTTTATTCACTATTGCTGCATAATTTGTTTCTTCTTACGAGCTTGAATACTTCTGATAACATTTGCTTCAAATATTTTGCTTAAATATAATCTAGCTGTTCATTAATGGCACAGCTTAATTTGTGGAAACTAAATAATATTAGCTCTGCCTTGCATCAAATTTTTTAAGCCTTGTATCAATAGAATTTTAATCTATACATTTCAATAAAGATTTAAAACTTTTCATATTGTGTGTGTATTATTAGATGATAGGAGTTACCAACCAAAAAAGCCTCTATTATGTATGAAAACCCTGAATATGAAGTGTTTATCGTGAACTGTGTGAAAATACAAATCTTTTTTATAGTGATTTCCCAAAAAATATCCTAGGTTTTGTTTCAATCAACTTTTAATTTGTTCTGCAAAAACAACTCACAGTAAAACTAATGATTCCATAAATAAAACATTTTGGGGCAGGTGTGATTTTTGCTTGACCACTCAAAACTGAAATGGATTTCAAAAACCAGTGAAAAAATATATTTCGCTTAATGAACAGTTGGGAACCAAGAACCAATTTTAATTACATACGGTGCTAAAATATGTAGCCAACCTTATAAATATTTGTAAAAAAAACTATTTGTGCAGTTAGAGTATGTTAGTGACGAACTTGTTCTTTTGCCTACAACTGATTCGAATTTCGTCCGCTAAGAAGCTCCGGCACGAAGATACGTCTTTAGTTTCTTGGTTTGTGATCATGCACTCCATAGGTATCACTTGATAGCAAACATATCCCCCCCCCCTTCATAAAGGTATGGAAGGTTATAAGAAGGCGTATGATTCCAGAGGGCTTATGAGTATGGGTTAGGAGCATTGATCGGTACGAAATTATCAGGCGAAGAAAGTGATGGCTGGAATTGAACACTGAGGAAAATCTGGTAGTCACACAATACACGCAGATTGAGCAGTCACTGCTATAAACGACACTTTGGTCACACAACTATCTAAAATAGCAGCCACAGTGTGATCTAGACGTCCAAGGTTTCAAGAAAGGGTCTGTTTAAAACAAGTTTCTCAACGCTGACGCACTTCGTACACGATCTTTTGAAATCCTCGTGGTCAGCTCGCGTGATCAGGACGGTGAGGAGGGTAACCATTTGGTTCGGTCAATCATTTGGTCATTGCTGGCTTCTTGCAGCCCGCCATCGCAGACTGGATTCCAGAAGCTTGGTTTCAAATTTGGAAGTTATTTGTCTTCATTGGAAAGACATTGGAAGACAGGCTCCGAACTTTGTATTGGACCATTCTTAGATGAAAACCAAATTGTTGCAAAGGTCTCGTGGATTTTCCTTGAATTTATTATGTGTCTAAGATCCATCAACTTCGGAAGCTGTGTGATCCCAAACACTTAGGTACCTCAAGGCCACAGTAATTGGTGGGGTGGCAATCCCCAATGCTTGCCCACCAATCTGAATTCCTCACGAGGGAGCAGTATGAACTAGTGAGATCTCTGTCTACCAAGGAGTTGTTCACTGGGTTTCACATACTAGTACTAATTTAAACATTTAAAACGTCTGCCTACTAATATCGAGGGGAATTAGTTTGGTATTATGCATTCCCAATCTTGTACTTTCAATACCAGATCTGTGGTCACGCTGCATAGCTTATCGTGGTAAGCTCCCTGTAAAGCGGGGTGCTCGGTAGCGCACCAGGCAGTTCGAGTACCAACTAGGCCAGCATTTGAAATTTATCTCTGAAAACCTCCCCATTCTGCTATCAGTTCGTAGGGGATACCGATGGACTTGGAAAGGCCAACAATCGGATGGAGCATGGTGTGTGGGAGCCATCATATCCTGTGCACATTAAAGAACAAGCTGGATGGCTTGACTGGAGGCTACTAGCTCTCCTATGGGTCCCTCCCCTAACCATCTCGAGGTCCTTGGGACCTGACCATTTAGCCCATTGTGTGCAATGCAGTGGGAATTTATGGGCAAAATAAATAGAAGTTTGCAAAACTGTGCCGCTCAGAGATAACACGACCAACCCAGCTACTTACGAAGTCAAACAATCTAATGTCCAGATACTGCATAAAGACATCAAATTTTCTGTTATCTTGTTTATAAAGTATCCCAAGTTTCACTACCATAACTAACTTTAGAAAAGACCATAGTATTACGTAACGTAATTTGTCTTTCTGTGTGTAATGCCTATTTTTCCATAGATTTAAAAGTGCCATCAGTAATTCTTGTTCTGTTATTTCGTACATCATCAGTATCTGTTAAAGCTCACAGAATGAACTGAGACGCTTGCTCAAGAGTGCAACCATTCAACTGGAGCACAATCAGCTAACCAGTTTTCATCACTTTCAATTTTTCTGTTTCATCACCAAACCCACCCTATCGACAGTCTCATCAACAGTGCTAGCGAAAAAAATTCATCATTTGCCAAATAGGCTAAATCAGAAATTTTCAAATCTTCTCCTTACAGTGAATTCTGCATAACATAATTAGAGAGGAGACAAAATGCGCCCTTGTCCCACTCCAGCAGCAATGTAAACCATTGCTATAAGTTTTACCAACTCTCACACGTGACTTGGTGTTATTATAAAAATAATAAAATACCCCCTCAAGCAGCTTGCTTGCCACAGAGGTCTGACAGGAGCCTGTCAGTTTATATGCCACATCTGATGCCACAGAAGATCTGAGGATGGCAGGACCTCAGCAGAAAAACGACACATACATCCATGCCTTACCCAGGTCCCTTAGATCTAGCTATTTATTCTACTCTGTGCAAAAAACGCGCCGCTGAGAGGTAAAACAACTTTACCAACCTCAATCCTTGTGTGCCAGTTTGTTTCTTCCCACACAAAAGATTAACTATTTGGTATGATGTGTAGTTGCTTCCTCTGCCATGTCGGCCAATTATCAGCTGTTAACTGATCCTTTAAAGTTTATTAATCTCTTAGTAATGCTGTCTGTTAGTCATCCCGCAGCCGAGTGGTTAGCACGCTTAGTTATAATGGTGGAATTATAATGGTGGAATTCTTGTGTGAGGACATCAAGTCCCCAGGGGATCAGTAATCCCCAGAGGTAGATGAAATTACTACTAGTCCTAATAGAAAGCATTACAGAGAACTTAATAAACGTGTAAAAGATCAGTTAGCTGCTGATAAGAATCTTTGGCTTGATCGTTTGGCTGACAAAGCCGAGGAAGCAGTTAGACAGCACAACAGCAGAGAGCTGTACCAGATAGTTATTTTGTGTGGTAGAAAACGGACAGGTATACAGGGATTGAAGGATAAACAAGGTAAGGTTATAGAAGGTGAGGATTCTGTCATGGCTAGGTGGGCTGAGCATTTCAGTGATGTTCTAAACAATGCGGTTAGTTCTATTCCCATTGTTTGCAATGATGATAGATGCATTGGTGGCTTTAATGTTGGCCCTATAACACAATCCGAAGTTATTTTGGCTGTTTCTAAACTTAAACTTCATAAATCCCCAGGGGTAGATGAAATTACTACAGAAATGCTTAGAGCTGGAAATGTTTCGGTTACCACTTGGATGACTGAAATTCTGAATATCTTTTATGATAAAGGCATGGTTCCTAAGGATTTTACCAGAGCTATTGTTATCCCTATTTTCAAAAAAGGTGATCGCAGTTCTTGTGATAACTATAGGGGTATCAGCCTACTCTCTGTTCCAGGTAAAGTTCTTTCCATGATTGTGCTTAATAGAATTAAGAATCTGGTTGACAGTCAATTGCGTGATGAGCAATGTGGATTCAGAGTGGTAGGGGATGTGTGGATCAAATATTTTCACTTAGGCAGATTCTTGAGAAATGTTTAGAGTTTCAGAAACCTTTGGTTGCTAGCTTTGTTGATTTCAAAAAGGCTTTCGACTCTGTTGATCGTCATAATTTGTGGTTGATTGTGAAATCATATGGTATACCAGACAAGTTAGTGTTATTATAGAGAGCTTTCATAATGTTAACTGAGTCGTGTGTGAGAGTTGGTAAGGCTTGTAGCAATTGGTTTAGCATTACTTCTGGTGTTCGACAAGGGTGCATTTTGTCTCCTTTTCTCTTTAGTTTGGTTATTGATTATGTTATGCGAAATTCACTTCAAGGGAAAGATTTTGGCCTTAAATGGGCTGGAGATAGGAACATTTCTGATTTAGATTATGCTGATGATTTAGCCCTTTTGGCAAATGATGTTGATGAGATGAACTCTTTCATTCGAGCTGTTGATGAGAATGGTAGTAGAGTAGGTTTGGTTATAACAGAGAGAAAACTAAAGTGATGAAAATTGGTCAGGCAGGCTGTGATTCAGTTAATCTGAATGGTTGCAGTCTTGAGCAGATGTCACAGTTTAATTATCTTGGGAGCTATGTAACAGATAATGGTGATGTGCGGCATGAGATTAACAGACGAATAGGGATTGCTGCCGGGACTTTTAAGAATCTATGGAGAGTGTGGAGAAATAGGCGTATACACCTAAAGACTAAAATTAGACTGTATAATAGTTTGGTTCTTTCTAGGTTAGTTATGGTAGTGAAACTTGGACACTTTGTAAACAAGATAACAGGAAACTAGATGCTTTTGATTCCAGATGCTTACGCAGTATCTTGGGCATTAGGTGGTTCAACTTTGTAACTAATGATGAGATTAGGCAAAGGAGTCTGCAACCTCCTTTAAGCAGCATATTGTGCAGAGAGAGACTCCGTTGGTTTGGCCATGTTGCCCGTATGAATAATTATAGATTGGCGAATAGGGTTATGAACAGTGTGCCTAAAGGCCTCAGAAAGAAGGGGAGACCTAGGATGCGGTGGGCAGACAATGTCAAACAGGACCTTGTTAGAATTGGTGTGCAGTGGCCAGATGCAGTAGATGTAGCTCAGGATAGATTTGCTTGGAGAACTAAATTGCACCGTCTGGTTGGACCTCCGTAGCCCATGGCTGCTTGAGGATGATGATGATGATGAAAAGTACCCCATTCACCATGGATAGATGAAATTACTGCTGAAATGCTTAGAGGGGAAATGTTTCTGTTGCCACACGGCTGACTGAAATTTTAAAGTTTCCTATGATAACGGTATAGTCTCTAAGGATTTTACTAGAGATTCGAGCAAGAAATCTTTGGGTTAGAGATATGATACAGGACAAAATTTTCTACCCACGTCTGAACCATGTCGATATTATTTACTTGCCAGAGTAGTTAGGGTAAGAAATGTCTCCAACACGATAAAACATATATATATGCAGAAATGAACATCACTAAAACATTTTATAATTCTTAATAAGCTATTATAAATTTTAAAATTATGTTTGAAGAACAAATTAAATCTTAGCGTTATTTAGAACGAAAAATACTGGAATAAATCATAGAAACTGAATATCCTTGAATAACATTATTCCTAAGAGCGATTCATTATAAAAGGGAATACAGAATTGAAGGGTGTTTATTTTTAATTACTAAAAAAAATGATTTAAAAAAAATTTTCATAGAACCTGTCCGAACTCATCTGTATTAGGGCCGTGCAAAGTAGAGGGTGCTTCGGGGGCGTTGCCCAAGGGCTCCTGTGAACTCTTCATAATAGTATGATATATGGGGAAGGAATTTAAACAATATTAATAGTTATACTAGTATAAAAAGTAAAAGAATAAAGAGGAAAACAGAATATTTCTCAAAAATACCTTCTTATTTTGTTCACGAAAGGAACATGTGGTTTACACTACAAAAACCTAAAGGAATAGCATTAAGCTTATTTAGGTTAGTGGCCTAGATTTATGTCATATTAATAGGAACTAGGTTCAAACTTTTCATCAACAGTGAAAGGCCTTGGGGCTTGTATTAATTAGTAAAGGGGAAAAACCTGGGGCCAGGTCGAAACTGGGTGCGAAATCATTTATTTACTAGGTAGGGTCTAGTCTGACCAGTGCCTGTCTGACAAAAGTTTGGTTGCAATCCTAATTTAATTCCAACCTACAATCATCTAAGACACCATTTTTTCATTCGTGAAATAGTCCCAGGATTAAGATAAAAAGGATAAAATAAATGTAAGGGATGTGGGTGAATTTATAGATATGGGGACAGGAAGAATTAAAGCAATTTCTACATCAAAAATTAGAAAGATTACTGTAAATTAAAAAAAAAACGTAATGGGAATGGGACCCGTGGTGTGGAAAAGGGATGAAATCCACACTTGTAGGGGGAGAGGTTTTCTTGAATTTTTTTTTATTATCCTTGAGATGATAGTTCTTGTTAACGTGAGGGCTAGTGATAAAAAAAAAAAGGACTATGACAGAAATAGCTATTAAAAATACTTTATTCTTTTTGATTGGAAATCAAATGTATATTTATACTAAAAAGGTAAGAACCACACCAGTAGATAAAAGTGAATAGAAATAATCAGACATCTACGAAATGTCAGTATCATGCTGCGGCTTCAAAACCAAAGTGGTGTAAAAACAGAAAAACATTTCCATTTTTATGAAATATGATCAAAATAAAAATTCAAAAGTAGATAATTTAGATTTCACAACTTTTTAAACAAAAAAAATTAGAGCTCTGTCCCCAGGCCCTTGATGCTTTTGTATGTCTGTCTGAACTACGAGTTATTATCCCTATATAAAGGTGATTGCAGTTCTTATAATTATATGGACAGCATTCTATCCTCTCCCAGGTGAAGCTCTGTACATTATTGTGCTTAAGAGAATTTAACTTCTGGAAGAATAGTGTGGGTTCAACGATAGTTGAGTTAGAAAAAGTCAAATGTATTTTAGATTCTTCAGACATGTTTAGTTTCCAAAACCTATGGTTATGTTTTATATACTCCAAGAAGGCTTTTGATTTTTTTTGCTACCATAATTTGTGGTTGATCGTGAGACTGTATGGCATATTACTAATTTTAGTTAATAGTTGGGTTGCTTTACCCATCAGTACCCCTTTCTCATTGAAGTCGGATAGATTACCAGAGATAAATCGTAAGAATCATTTGGAACTTGAAATTAGTAAGAGATATGAGCCTACGCATTACCGGCTGAGACAACTCATACCCAGTTAGTAGATATATATAAAAAAAAGGGAGCCTCGCCAAGAGCTGAGGCAGGGGAAGAAGACACACTACACAGCTGTTAGAATACACACATAAATCTTGTCAAGGCAATCCAGTATGTTCTTTAACGTGCACAGATTATGGCTTTTACACAATGTTCCATCTGATGGGTGGTGGTTTTTTAAGCCCATCAGTGCCCCTTTCTCATTGGAGCTGTATAGGGAATTAAAAAATAAATACCCCCTCAAGCAACTGCTTGCCACAGAGGTCTGACAGGAACTGTCAGTTTATATGCCACAGTAGAAGATCTGAGAGGATGGCAGGACCTCAGCAGAAAAACAATACATACATCCATGCCTTAACCCGGGGCTCGAACCCAGGTCCCTTAGTTCAGTAGCCAAGCGCACTAACCACTCGGCCACGGGACGGCTACCAGAGTTAAATCTCAGCAAGTGCCATTTGGAACTTCAACTGGCATACTACTGACTGAGACAACCCCTGCCCCCTCAGTACAGAATAAAAACATAAAGGGGTTTATCAAAATGGAAACAGCGACTGGAGTACACACGATGCGCCGTATGCATATCACAGGGACAACGTTCATCTGCGATGTGAGGTATATAAAGGGGAGAAGTACGATGTCGGCTATCACAGCAGTACTACAGGCGCAGAAATTAGTGCTGAAATGCTTAGAGGGGAAATGTTTGTTGCCACATGGCTGATTGAAATTTTAAATGTTTACTATGATAACGGTATAGTCCCTAAGGATTTTACTAGAGGTTCCAGCAAGAAGTCTTTGGATTAGAGACATGATTATGGACAAAATTTTCTACCTACATCTGAACCATGTCGATATTATTCACTTGCCAGAGTAGTTAGGGTTTCTGGAACTATTCTATTATATTGTCGACAATGTCAGATCTCGGTGACCTCCAAAAAGGCATGATCATTGGTGCGAATCTTGCAGGAGCTTCAGTAATCAGAATGGTGGAAATAGGTGTAACACGAGGAACTGTATCGAATATGACTACCTATCAAAAAGAGCAGGGCGTTGCCACAAAACGTGCAAATTATGGACGCCATACGAAGTCCCTGAACACTCTTGAAACTGTCATAGGCGAAAATCTAAGTTTGTTGACAATTTCAGAGATCGAGTGTCCCACCCATTAGGCACCTACGATCTGCCCTCTGTCAAAAGCATCTACTAAATCCCGCGCCTTTCCCATTACGCTTCTCACGACGAATGCTTGGGGAAGCCAAAGCTGACAGCTATATATGACCACAGTTTCAGCCATGCATGCACGCAAATGCGGGACTTGTGGTACTAAATTAGGATAACGTCTCCTACCTCTAATTCAATGGCGCTTCAGTGTAGTTTGGCCCTATTTAAAATTTGCTGTGCTAGAGGAACTTGGACCTTCTGTAAGCAAAAAAACACGAAATGTGATGCTTCTATTTCTACTCAGTATTTTTGGGTATTATATGGTTTGACTATGATATTATACAATGTAATCAACCACTTTTGAGAAGCATTTATTTTAGGAGCATTGGTGTTGCCATTTTACCCACATGAGAACTACAGACTAGGGTTGGGTTGTTTCACCTCTGAGCGGCACTTTTTTGCACACCATGGGCTAAATGGCCAGGTCACATGGACCCTGAAGGCTCAGAGAAGGTTGGGGGAGGGGACAAACTGGAACAGCTGTTGGGAGACAGATGGTAGCCTCTCGTCAAGGCCATCCAGCGTGTTCTTTAACGTGCACAGGGTATGGCTCTCCCGCACATGGAGCCACAGCTTAACGTCCCATCCGATGGATGGCGGCTTTTCCAAGCCCATCGGTGTCCCCTACTGACCGTGGGCAGGGCGGGGAATTTTGCAGAGATAAATCTCAACGCTGACCCAGCTAGGACTTGAACCTGGGAACTACAGATTACGAGCCTGGCGCGCTACCGACTGAGCCACCCCCGCCCCACAGACTAGGGATAGAGTTATAAACAGTGTGCCCAAAAGCCTCAGAATAAAGAGGGAGACTGAATGCAGTGGATTGAGTGTCAAACAGAACATTTTCAGATTTGACTTTCATCAATTCAGAATTTTTCAGAATTGATATTTCAGGATAGATATGTATAGAGAACTAATTTGCAGTCTGGTTGACCTCCATAACCCCATCTCTGCTTGAGGATAATTTGTGTCTATGCAAGTACATATATATGCATATAGGCTTCATCTAAGCAGCCATTTACACAATTTGGACTGAAATTCAGCTTTCACCAAGACTCTCAAGAAAACGGTACTTCAGAAAGAGAGATCCATACATACATATATACATAATCCTCATGCACCCATGGGTTATGGAGGTTCTGCCAGACTGTGTAATTTTGCTCTCCATACATATATGTTCTGAGCTACAGCTGCTGCATTTGGCTACTGTAGGCCAATTCTAGCAAGATCCTGTTTGACATTGTCTGCCCATCACATCCTAGGTCTTCCCCTTTTCTTGAAGGCCTTTAGGCACTGTTCATAATCCTATTTGCCAATCTGTAGATATATAAATATACAGGCATCTTTCCAGAGCCAAATATGCTCCACAATAAAACAAATTTCTATAGATGCATTTGGAACAATTATTTACTTTTGCCACAAGGCCTATTGTCAAGCAGTGAGTATTAGTTTAGCTTATGTCCACCTAACAGCATTAAAATTGCATATTTTCAGCATTTCACGATATCAATCTTAACTCAATTTAATATTGTCATATCATGTGACAACAAATTAATTAAAAATAATATTTTTTAATTATTTTTTGAAATTTTAAGTTGGTTTTTATAAATGTTACATGTCAATAAATAATATCACTAAATTAAATACAAATACCATGTTCCTCAATCCGATTTAAAACGTGCTTTATTCAATTTTCATGCTTAATAGAATTAACATAAAACAGTGGTTAAAAAATTAAATTAGAGGTACAACTATTTCCTGTTGTCTCACATAACACAAAATACTAAATTGCACATAGCAATTTATCAACATTTCGTTGGGACTACATGTAATATGGACTTATCCTTTACAAATCTCCAGAGAACTTCTATAATATACTAATGAGAATGTATAAAAAAACCAATGAACTCTTATATATTTATTATATATAATTTCTAAAAATTTTATTTTAAAACTTGAGCACTGATTTGATACCATAGCCAACATAATTTAATCTACTGCCTAGTATTGTTTCACATACTAAAAGAACTCATTCAATACTTTGCCTTTAACACTTTATCAGTCATTAGAAAAATTTCCTCCAAAATGCAATTTTAAATTACAAAACTAAAAAAGTACTTTAAAAAAGCAACATGAGTTTATATTTTTTAACTTTTGAGATAAATTCTTAAGACTAAAATCAATATTGTTAAATACTGTAAAGATTTAGAGAAAATATATTGATCAAATTTATCTCAAGTAACATATTCTGAGTAGCTTTGACTGAGATAATACATTCTGTTTAAGGGAAAGTGTCCCACCCAGAAGGAGCAGATGGACTCATCTGAAAGTGATGATTTATTATTTACAGCATGGTGAGAAATGCGAAGGATTCAACTCCCAATGAAATTGTTGCAGAAACAATGCAACATAGTCAGAAGTACTCCAATGTAGCAGTTATTCCTCAGTAATAATTCATCAGTAAGCATGGGATAACGTTACATTTATGGTTAGCAAAGCATCAGTAAAGCATGGGAATGCTGTGGCACTGTGTAAGGTAACAATATACCTAGATGAATGCTTTTGAGAGAGTTGGATAGTCTGAATCCATGAGGCCAGCTTGTCAAATCATGACATTGCCAGAATACAAGGATTGTCATTCCACAACGGAAGCAATGAGTATAAGACATCTAAAATTGTTGCCCAGGCTGTGGAGGCCCTAGATGTACAAAATGTGGTCATCAAGAGATCTATCAACAGAAGGCAGTGGACACATATGCAACGTTATGTAGGATTAGGAACACACCACTACACAATATCATCTTGAATCATGAGGCATCATTGCAACTGACTCATATACACCTGCATATACAGTGGCATATTCAGAAACTTCCAGTTGGCAGTTTCAGCATGTTTTAGTGTAATGGGGGAGGAGAGGTTGAATCAGATACTTGGTGATCTTAGAAAATATACTTGTCAAGGAAGGTATCACTGTTAGTTTAACGTCGATATCAATTATTCGATGTTAAATTAAGAATGATATCTTCCTTAACAGTTGAACAAAATTGGCAAGAAATTTCTTGAATGTATTCAATTGCATACTCATAACATATTTGTCATCTGCCTCTTGAGGCTGTTTGTGAGCAGCTGGGACAAGGCCTTCATGATACACACAAAATCGTGCACTACAGATAGAATTCATATTAGAGGAGATCTTAATCAGTGCCAGTAGTTCAGCAGTCAGAGCACCTGGTATCTTATCAGGAGGTTGTGGATTTGTATCCCACCCAACTCAGAACAATTTTTTCCCTAAAATTGATATCAACATTAAATTAGAATGATGCCTTCCTTGGCAGTCAAACAAAAACATCAAGAAACGAGAAATTTCTTCATATATTGTAATTCTGGGGGGGGGGGGGGGTTAATAATGTGAATATGCCACTGCTGGGCTGTGATTAAATGAACAGACCAGTACATTGTCCCTATCCATCAACAAAATTTATTGCAGAGGTGTCATATTAGAATTCATTGGAGGGACAAATGGAACTGTGTGATTCTCAGTAATGCATTTTGCTTTTGTTGGTAGCTGATGATGGACGGATGTATACTTGGAAGCACGTGCTGACTGAGCTCACCATTAAGTATTCATGAGCATCACACAGTCTAAACACTTGGTGTTGTAGTATACCATCATCTATCATGATCATTGTTTTTTGATAGTCATCAAGGTTAGTTTAAATGCCCAATGGTATGTCAATACCATCTTCAGACCCATTGCGCTGTCATTCCTAAATGGTGTGTATAGTGCCTTTTTCAATAGGATCATCCACATATCACATACATCTCAAAGGACTGTCTGTCTATGTGATGAGGAGATTCTTCTGTGTCTTGCAAGGGGGCAATTTATTCCATATTGAAATGTGTCTGGGACAAGAATGGACGGCAGTTGTTTAGCCCGAACTTTGTCAGTATTGTGGAACTTTCAGAAGCACGATGGGCCATAATCTAAGATGACATCAGGCACATCTTTGAATCGTTGCTTATAATACAATCCAAGGGAGTCCAAACTCATAGAAGTATATACAGTTTTCTAGCATTAAATAATTCTTTTTTTTTTAAAACTTTAATCATTTCATGTCATATCAAATACTTAAATTTTTAGAACACCATTGCACTACACATCAAACATCTATCCATTCCTTTCAGGTAGGCAATATTTCTTTGAACAGTGTGTCCTAGTTTCCACTTAATACACACAGTAAAACCTGGTTAATTTGGAATTTGAAATTTCTGTGTAATTCAAATTTCCTTTTAAGACCCAATAAGCAAATTTCACACAAAAGTAGTTGTATAAATCAAAACCCTCGATAATTTGTAACTCGAAAAAAACACAATCCTGGCTCATACAACATCAGTATATTTATGGCTGCATAATTTAAAAAAAATTTTTGGAAAAAAAGTTCTAAAAAATTAAACATTTGCAAACACAACCATTTCCTCTTTTATCTCATCTCTGACTTCAGCAAATAAAAATACACCCTTAAAGAATTTATTGTAAGTTCTGACCATCATTTTGTATAGATCACTTATCAGACACATAAGATATGCCAGTGACAATATGTGAAACATTTGGTGATATCAAGTAACACATTGAGCTAGGGAATCACCAGAAAATTAAAAAAGGCAAGACTAGTAACTATTTTAAATGACATATATATATTAGTACTGATAGTATTTGGTGACTTTTGTAACTATTTCATGTACTATGTAGCAAAGATGGCCAACTGGAGGTCTACATCAGGCCTTTTGGTCCAGCCCACTGCCTCTTTGCCAAGATCAAAAAGCACATTGAATGTTTCAAAATTTCCGTTTTCTTGTATTATAATTTTATCATATACTAGAAAATATCTGTTATATGTTTGCATGCCATCACACTTATGTAACATAATAACAATGAAATTGTTTTGTGTCTTTGTATCTTTATGAGATATATTTACAAAGTCTGTTCTACTGGCTTGTAAATTTTCGAAAAGTGGCCCTTAGATTTTAATGCTACATAATGTTAATGATAAACCATTAGATAAACCAGACTGGTTGATAAGGATGCAAGTTAAGAAAGTCTTATGCTGAGGGTGAGGGTAAGTACAGATTTTGCCACATCATAATGATTTTGAAGATTAATACTTCTAATATTAAGGAAGCTATCACTCTGAATTTAACGTTGGTTGGTTGGTTGTTTTACCTCTGAGTGGCACTTTTTTTCACACCATGGGCTAAATGACCAGGTCACAAGAACCCCGAAGGCTCAGAGAAGGTTGGGGGAGGGGACCCACTGGAACAACTGTTGGGTGACAGATGGTAGCCTCCTGTCAAGGCCATCCGTGTTCTTTAACGTGCACAGGGTATGGCTCTCCCGCACATGGGGCCATGGCTTAACGTCCCATCCGACATACGACAGCTTTTCCAAGCCCATCGGTGTCCCCTACTGACCGTGGGCAAGGCAGGGGATTTTGCGGAGATAAATCTCAACACTGACTCAGCTGGGACTCAAACCTGGGAACTACAGATTACGAGCCTGGCGCGCTACTGACTGAGTCACCTCCGCCCCTCTGAATTTAATGTCGATCAATTTTAGAGGAAACATTGTCTTGAGCCGGGTGGGATACAAACCCATGACCTCCTGATAACACATCAGGTGCTCTGACCACTGAGCTACCGGTCGCTGATCAAGATCTCTTCTAATTGATGCTATGAACTTTCTGCCAACAGCACACAATTCTCTGTGTCACATGAAGGTGTCCCAACTGCTCTCAGCCTCAAGAAACAATGACAAGAATGTCATAAAAATGGCAAGTATACTCTGAGTATACAATTGATTAAATTGAAGATATTTTTTTCAACACATTTATTCATATATTAAGGAAGATATCACTCTGAATTTAATGTCGATTAATTTTAGAGGAAAAATTGTCTTGAGCTGGGGGGGTTGATTCGATCAATGTTAAATTCAGAGTGATATCTTCCTTAATATATGAATAAATACATCGAAAAAATATCTTCAATTTAATCAATTGTATACTCAGAATATACTTGCCATTTTCATGGCATGCTTGTCATTGTTTCTTGAGGCTGAGAGCAACTAGGACAATACCTTCATGAAACATGGAGAATTGTGCACTATTAGTAGGATTTGGGTTGGGTTGTTTTACCTCTGAGCAGCACTTTTTTGCACACCATGGGCTAAATGGCCAGGTCACATGGACCCCGAAGGCTCAGAGAAGGTTGGGGGAGGGGACCCAATGGAACAGCTGTTGGGAGACAGATGGTAGCCTCCTGTCAAGGCCATCCAGCGTGTTCTTTAATGTGCACAGGATATGGCTCTCCCACACATGGGACCACGGCTTAACGTCTCATCCGATGGACGGTGGCCTTTCCAAGCCCATCGGTGTCCCCTACTGACCGTGAGCAGGGCAGGGAATTTTGTGGAGATAAATCTCAACACTGACCCAGCTGGGACTCGAACCTGGGAACTACAGATTACGAGCCTGGTAAGCTACTGACTGAGCCACCCCCGCCCCCACCCCCTATTAGTAGGAAGTTCATAGCATCAGAGGAGATCTTGATCAGCAGCCAGTAGTTCAGTGGTCAGAGCACCTGGCATGCTATCAGGAAGTCATGGGTTTGTATCCCACCCAGCTGAAGACAATTTTTCCTCTAAAATTGATCGAGATTAAATTCAGAGCAAATTTCTTCTTTAATATATGAATAAATATGTTGAAAAAAATCTTCAATTTAATTAATAGTTTTAAATTTTCACATGAAACTGGTGATAAAAAACTGGAGAATTATATAATATGATTTGAGTTGGCCATAGCTGGTAAAGTGATAACATTAACATTTCTGTTTATTTTAAAAAATTATCCCTCAAGTATCTGCTTACTACAGAGGTCTGTGTTTGCGACAGAGGTCTGACAGTAGCCTGTCAGACCTCCGTCGCAAGCAACCTGCAACATAAAGGTCTGTGAGAAAGGCAAGACTTCAGCAAATAGACAAAGAAACATCTATACCTTACATGGGGCTTGAACCCAGATTCCTTTGATCAGTAGCCAAGTGCACTAACCACTAAAAAAAATTTTGTGCTGTTTTGATAAATCTTTTGCAATTGTATTTAGTATCACATTATGTAAGGTAGACCAATATATATATTAATGCTTGTTTTTATTTAACAGATACTTCTATTGTTTTCATAATAAAATTTCAGCCAGATTTTCTGTAATTTAAAAAATTTTTCTGCTCCATTTAATTTTGAGTTAACCAGGTTTTATTGTGTATATGTATATAATTATTTTCTATCTGTATAATTATAGAACACAACTCTCTGTATACTAAAAGTGCGATATTTATATTTTTACAATGTTTCGACTCTTTATTATATTTACATGTAAAATTATATTAGATTCTTCGATAAAACAGCATGTAAGGAATAGCAGTTGGGCCTAAATAGTCTACATATGGAAGATAAGTTGTTATATTATTTACATCTAATGGAAGCACAATATCATCATCAAAAAGAAACCACCAACTTCTACTGTGGGAAATGAGATCTATTTCAGTTTCGCCAGACGATCTTTCCATTTTCCAAGATTCTCTAAGTTCTTTAGCAACACAGTTCTTAATTTCACTTAATGTTGATACATCAGGCAATATAGGTAGAATTTTACTAACATTCTGTTCTGTTTGTAAAGTTTTGTCTTGAACTGTTAACAAATTTGATATCCTGACAAAAGATACATAATGACCATCAGATGCAGAAATACCAATATGCATCACAGCAGCATACAAAAGATAATTGTAATCTGTCATGGGAGAGAAAACCTCACAGTAGCTGGAACTATCAAGCACTAAAGGGACATCAATCTGTGTTTTTGTTTTGGTTGCATTGGCAATACCACTATAAAACAAAATAAAAACAGTAACAGAAAAACAATTAGTTTTTATCACCACTAATAGTTAATAGCTTGATACAGAATGTAATTTTATCCTTCTTACTTTATTAAATTCTTACCTTAAAAATTCTGTACTAGAGACAATGCAATAACAGAAAATAAATTTAACAACTGACAAAGTTGGTTAATTATCAGAAAGTCTATTTTCAAATAGTGAAAATGTGAAATAAAGAACTGATGTTAAACAGAATGTTTCGCTACTGATCTAAGAGACCTGGGTTCATGTCCCAGGTAAGGCATGGATGCTTGTGTTGTTTTTCTGCTGAGGTCCTTCCATCCTCATAGGACTTTCTATTATAGCGTATAAACTGACAGGCTCCTGTCAGACCTCTGTGGTAAGCAACTGCTTGAGGGAGATTTTATTATTATTTTATACTGGCTTCATGTGTCAGGTATCAAACCTGAGTAAAATAAAATTATTGGTGATAAAGAAAAAACTTCAAATCTCTAAAACAAAACTCTTAGACTTAATGTTAGATAAATCAGACTAGTTGATAAGGATGCAAGTTAAGAAAGTCTTGTACTGAGTGAGGGTGAAGGGAATCACATCAAAATTTTATAAAATAAATAAATACCCCCTCAAGCAGCAGCTTGCCACAGAGGTCTGACAGGAGCCTATCAGTTTACACACCACAGTATAAGTTCTGTGAGGAAGGCAAGACCTCAGCAGAAAAACAACATGAACATCCATGCCTTATCCAGGGCTCGAACCCAGGTCCCTTAGATCAGTAGCCATGCATGCTAACCACTCAGCCATGGGAGAAGATCAATAATTCTAATTCTTCACATGAAGCTAGCGATAAAAATAATGCTGGAGAACTGTATAATAAAGTCTGAAGTGCACTAAAGGAAATTTATTTCCTGCTAATAAGTATAATTTCAAATTGGAAAGTTAATAAAGTATGTCTCCAAACTGGCAGCCTTGAGACTTTGGAGTTGCATTTTCTAAACAATAAATATTGTTTAGAAAATATATACCTAAACCATATATTATTATATATGGCTTAGGATATACATACCTAAACCATATATTATTTATCTACAACAAACATATGAGCAAAACATCTACAATCAAAACATCAGCAATTTAAGTACTATCTAGCAAATACAATATGTGTACTACACAAATTACTAACTATGCAATTTTAATACAACTTCAGTCATAAGCTTTTACTAAATTCCATGAATTTTTTTTTATATATATACTATTTGAGAATGTACTAGTGCAGCAAATCTTATTTAGTTCTCTGGAGGTCTTAACTTACTAAATATTTTGTGGAAAAAATTTCACCCACCCGAGTGGTTAGAGCGCTTGGCTACTGATCTACGGGACCTGGGTTCGAGCCCCGGGTAAGGCATGGCTGTTTGTGTCGTTTTTCTGCTGAGGTCCTGCCATCCTCTCAGACCTTCTACTGTGGCATATAAAGTGACAGGTTCCTGTCAGACCTCTGTGGCAAGCAGCTGCTTGAGGGGGTGTTTTTTTTTTTTTATGGGACTCGAACCTGCATCTCTCCAGAAACATGCCATCTCCACAAAATATTTATTGATTTTTAGACATCAAAAATGTCAACAGGTAACTCTGTGATTTTTATTTATTGTTTAAATCATTATTTATTTCCATCTTAATCAGTGTAATAAAAGAGAATAGTTAATACCCGAGATTATAGATGGCGCCAACTGGAGGTGCCGAAAATCATAGAAAGAGTGAAAAGTCCCACTTAGTAATAAAAAAGACAGAGCTGGCCATTAGTTCCATGGTAGAATACTCTGGCATGTTTCTGGACAGATGTGGGATCAAGTCCTGTATGTTGGCAAAATTTTTTCCACAAAATATTTATTGATTTATAGACGTTATTCATTGTTCAAAATCTTAACTTAAATTTTTTTTTAAATTTAAACAATATTAAAATGATTAGGAATACTAAAATAGTATTGATACATGGGAGTCTGTCTTGTTTATAGATCGAAAATGAAGGGTCTACCATATTTAGGGGCTAAAAATAGGACAGCCATGCTAAAGACTAAAAATTTGGGGGTCCACAGCTAAATAAAGTTTAAAAACTGTTGTACTAGAGATAATGCAGGAACAGAAATGTAACAACTGGCAAGTCTATTAAATAAAAAAGCAGAAAAGAAATTTAACCTCTGGCAAGTCTATTAAATAAAGAAGCAGAAACGAAATTTAATAACTGGCAAGTCTATTAAATTAAGAACTAGAAGAGAAATTAAACGACTGACAAGTCTGTTAAATTAAGAAGCTGCATTTATGTTTTATACAATATTTTACTGAATTTTGAAATTAATAGCATTAATTTATACCTAAATACTGAAACTCTCAAATTATACTTGAATACTGAAAGCTTTAAAAAAAATATATATATATACCTGAATACTGAAAGCCAACTCAAATGTAGCAGCAATATAGAAGGAGCAAGAATCACTTTATAGCTGAACTTTGCTTCATTAAGATGAAGACAGCTATTACAAAAAAACTTATTCTCTTCATAAAGCTTGGTTTCTTCCTTAAGGCATTGTAAAAGCGTCACACTACCTATATAGAATTTTTATGAACACTTTATTGAAACAATCACATTTATTCAAAATATTTATACTACTACATATAAGTAACACTTTGTAAATTTTGGTAATTTATTACACAGTAATAATTAAATTTAATATAATTTTAATTAATATAAATTAATTTTTAATATAGGTTTAATTTAAAATTAAACCTATATTAAACTCCTAAAAACAACTTGCAGTGAAAGATGACAGAATGTACAAAGGTGCTAATATTAAGTTAGGCCTACACAGTGTTTCAGTTTTGTAGAAAACAAATTCAACAATTTTCTACAGATCAAGTGAGAGAATTAATCAATTTTATTTGCATACTAATTACCGGGGCTGGATTATAAGGCCAGACATTTTTTCACTTATTCAGCAGAAAAAAAAATTGCTGCTAGTCATGTTTTATAATAATTAAAATGAAGCACATGATTTATTATCTTTAAGGCATATTTTCCTAAGCATATATTACTTTAAACCAGTTATTTAAATTTAATTAGGACATGTATCAACTCTGGTGAATATGGGAATTTCATATTCAAAGAGAATGTAGTTTTTCATTTACCAATTTTTGCACACTTTAAAATTTTTAATTCAAACTAATGAATTACTGGGAAAAATGCAAACAGTGTATTTTATTAGCATTTATATAACATAACAAGTATTTCTCTTTTAATTCCTTAAAACGAAAATGCTGCTCTTCTCACATCCCTATGAAAAAAAGAGAGGATATCACTTTCACTATCAGTGGAATATCGTTTGATATTCTACCACCAAAATTTCTACCATAAACAGAGCACTTGCAATATTTGTTAAGAGTTTTGCATTTTCCATATTTAGTACCCTCTAAATATGTTAAACTACCTAAGGATTTGAAAAATGCAAATTATATTTCATTAGAACCTACTAAATAAAAATGGAATTTTCTAATTATCTCTTAAAACAGTTGTGTTTCCCACCCCCTTGGGTGTAAGGGAACAACTTATTATTATCAATGCAAACCTCATGACTTTTACATTCCAACATCAAAAATTTTAATTTACAGCATAAATACATCATTTGCAATATTGATTAAAAAGTTTGCAATTCTCAACTATTTCCACCTTTAGAGGGTGCAATTTAAATTTTTGGTTGATTCTGAAAGTGTAAATAATAATATTTAATAAATACCTATCCAACTCAAAAAGAATTTTTATCTCCAAAAGCAAAAAAGTTGAATGTCTACAGACAGACAATAAAGTGGAAACATTATCTTGTTTGTGTGTTTTTAAGTGAAAGAAAAAAAAAACGAAGTTTCATGTGTTGTAATAAAAAAGTCTGTGTCCATTTCAGGTCTGTGGTTTCATAATTTATCGATGTTTGCAAATGATAAGGACTCTGGATGATGCAACCACATTTCATTGGTCACAATACAGTTGAGGAATGTGTCCTTTCCAAAAAGAAAATATAATATACAGGGTGTTTCAAAGCTCTCTGTACAAATTTCAATGGGAGATAGGAAACACCAAGACAAACCTTTTTCATCTATAAATGTGTGTCCACTGACGTAACCTTTCGGTGCTAGAGGGTGCTGTTTGGGAAGTGCTGTTGGTACCTCACAGAAGCTCTTCCATTGGCAGCCCCATATGCCACATGCATGCAGCCATCTCAGCAGTTGTAAAACATTCCATGTTACACATAATGTGTCTGATTTATGAATGCCAATGGCAAACACAAATCTGTTCTTCATTCCCACTTCACCCCTCTAGCCAATTGCAATACCATCAAACAGTGCCCTCTAGTACGAAGGGTTAAGACAGCGGACAAACATTCATAGACGAAAAAGGTTTGTCTTGGTGTTCCCTATCTCCCATTGAAATTTGTACAGAAGAGTTTTGAAACAACCTGTATATATCACTTATGTGTTAATCATCATCATCACCACCATTGAAAAAAGTTGCTATAAAGTTCATATGAAAATGGTCTTCAAGATTAACACAATATATCATGAAAGCCATAATGTCCTTTAGAGCATAATAAGATGAATTTATTTCATGTCTCAACAGAAGGAAACATTATTTCTTGAACACATAAAAGGATGGCATATACTAATTTGAACAACTTACTGCATATATTCATAAGAGTTGACTAATTATCATGATTCAGATATATTTATATCCATCATCATATATTTATATATTGTATCTTTTCCATTCTCAAAAAGTTGAAGATCAACACAGATATCTTTTCTTTTGGATGAGAGTCAATATCTGTGGCACCTTTTGAACACAGAATTTTGAGTAACCAAGCTTATGAAAAACTTTGTGCAGCACTTTGGCCATTCCCAACATGAACACTCAATTCAAGAGTGGTGATTCAATGATCATTTTTAATAAGCTCATCAATTATTATCATGTTTTTACATATGCTGTTGAGGGTTGAATTGCATCAGGCTTCTCTTTCAGATCTGTACAGCTAATGGTTGCTATGGTAGCAAGGCACCTGACAGATAAACATTCAACTTTTAGTACACAGGCAGTTAAATGCTATTCAAAGGACAATTTAAAGTTAGGAGAAAAATTTATTTTAGCAAATGGGATATGAATTCACATTATCAGAAAGCTGTAGATTTCACTTTACAATTTAAAATCCTTACCAATAATGCATCATTAATTTAAAATCTATACCAATAATGCATCATTAATTTAAAATCTATACCAATAATGCATCATTAATATAAAATCCATACCAATAATACTGACACAGCATGTGTAAAAACATTATATCTTTCTATATCTTCAATAAACAGAAAACAAAGTGTAATAATAATTTTAAATTGCATTAAAGGACCTTATACATGTATACTGCAAAAACTTCATTTTATATTTAGTATTTAAATAAAGATCAATATGGAGTAACTGATAAATATATAGTGCATATAGCATTTTATTCAAATTATTTATATCTATACTCTGTCTAGCCAAAAAAATTAGAAACTGCTTGCTATTTAGAAAGCAGTTTCTAATTAGCTTGCTATTAGCTATTATGCAAAAGGTCACATGATTCTTGAGAAGTTTTAAGTACAAGCAGTACAACAATCATGAGATAAGAAAGATGTCACATAACTGACTTCCAAAAAGGTATTATTGTTTGTGCTCAACACATTGGTGCAATATAGCCAAAACAAGGGAAACTGCAGGACTGTTGAAGGCTAAAATCTTAAAAAGTCTGTAAAAGATAGTTAGCAGACAGAATCTCAACATCTGGCAGGAGTAGTTGTGGCCAGATGTCTGATACTACAGAATAAGGATCATGTAGTGTTACAGAAATTTGCAAAGTCAAATCAGCATTCAACAAATGACCACTTTGTACCACATGATGAAATCAACTATAACAATGTGTAGGTAATTCAGATATTCGTGGTTCAGCAGTCAATACTCTATTTAAAAACCTTCAGTGTTGGCCAAAAATCAGCAAGGTTTCAGTAGTGTAAGGAGAAGCACGAATGGACTGTAGAGGATTGGAAATAGGTAATGGGGTTATATGAATCACGATGTATGCTCTTTTGTACAGAGACAGTAAAAAGTGTGGTACCAGTGGCATGAGGCAATAGATCCTTCATGTGTCACATATACTGTACAAGCTAGTGATGAGGGAATCACAATATGGGTAATGTTCACTTGGCACAAATTGAGTCCACCAAGTCCGAAGGGTCAACAAAATGGTGCAGAATATTTAAACATATCCAATCCCATACATCCTACTGTTTAATTTCTTCCCTATTGGAGATCGGCTCTTTCAGGATAATAGAACAGTCCATCATGCAAAATCCGTTTGAGTGGTTTGATGAATGTGATGGAGAATTCAGTCATCTTTCCTGGCCACCCCAGTTTGAATCCACTTGAAATTCTCAATCCCATTGAAAATTTGTGGGATATAGTAGAATGTGGCATATAGGCATGAACTCCACTGCCCTCAACCCTGAAGGAACTGCATGCTGCAATGCAATAGGAATGGCTGGACATCAAAATTTGAATTTCATTATGCATTTCTGAACTGTGTTAATTCTCTATAAACATTAACATATGTTTGTTGTTGCTGCTAGATGCTACTTTAAACTAATATGTGAAAGTGGTTCTTTTCATTTTCACCTTAAGGTTATTATACAATAAATATCAGTAAATATGGAATCTGATTCCTCAATTACAAGCCCAAAAATGGACCTATGGAAAATATTTTTGAAACATGTCACTAAACCTGAAAATTTTGTTCCAGTTAAAAGCTAATTAAAAAATACATAAAATTATAGCTGCAAGCAAGTGCTGAGTGCAGCTCTCATGATGGACTCACAGACATCTTAAATGAGAAACCCTATAACCAACTACAGGTGCCTGTGTGGTTCATGCTTATTTCATTAAGTAGATAAAACTACCCCATTATACATTTTCATATCATTTTTCACATATTAGTCTATAAGGTATTAATTTTTCACAAATTAGTCTATAAGGATATTTTGTTGCAAATATACAGTTCACATATGTATGTGTATTATTCAAACAAAGGAAAAGTTCAGAAAACAGCATCCTAAATTTCTGATGGCAGATTGCAGACTTAGATACACATTTTAAATATACAATACAAATACACCCCCCCCCCCCCCAATGATCAGCAAAGATTCGCTGTATTTATAGTATTTGCATTTTATCACTGCTATTTTTGCCATAATATAAAAACTAAGATCAATTTTATATAGTATTTAATTATTTAATTTGTTTATTGGTGTCCTTCACATCTCAACAGTCAGCACCACTCAATGACATAGGTAAAGTATCCATTGTATACATAATAGTTTATGTCTATTAACTAAGACTTATATCTAACTCTTTTGAATATTTAAAAGAAAAACAGCCTACCACAATCAGATTCTTCATCACTACTCTCGTGGGTATTAGTTACTAAAGGAACTTTCAAATCCAAAAACTCCTCCTCTTTTTTTTTAACCTCCTCACATTCCATACACTTTTTGACTTCACAAACTTTCCCTTGAAACACAGAGCTTATGGCATCAGTTAAATTGCTTTCATCTGTTTTATCAAGCTCATCACTATGCTGTTGATATTTGGATTCATTGTGCATATTTTCAGTGTCCAACAAATGCATATCACTTGCCTTTTCACATTTTTTATTTCTTATTTTCCTTTTGGTAAGCAAGCATCTTCTCTTCTTTCTTTTTTTCTTCTGAGGAATCACTACATGTGAATTCTGGGCATACTCTTTTTTTAAAATTTTCAACTGTTGCAAACTAGATGAAAAACTTGCAATAAGAGTAACAAAAAACTCGTGAGAATCATGCTGCTCATTTTCTTCAAAAAGAGAATTCATTTGCCTTTAAAAAAAAAGCACTTTGTTAAATCCTCATCATTTCTAAAAAAAATGCACTAACTTCCAACATTAAATTAGTATCTAGAACTGTTTCAATTTATACATATTGACCATCTTTTTCAGTAACACTAAATATTATCTTAAAGTTCTCTATTTATGAGCAATAATAATTCACAGTTAATAATTTTAAAATGTTAGTTTCCAAATATTTATTAGATAAAACCCAGATGGATTTTAAAGTGGGAAATGTTCTGTTATTATTATTTATTATGTTTTATTATTTTCATCAGTGGAGAAATGATGAAAACTGATGAAATTTTCGTGAAACCTTCAGTACTATTCATTGATTATAGAATTGGGTTGTTATACCTCTGAGCAGCACTTTTTTGCACACCATGGACTAAATGGTCAGGTCACAAGGACCCTGAAGGCTCAGAGAAGATTTGGGGAGGGGACCCACTGGAACAGCTGTTGGAGACAGATGATAGCCTCCCATCAAGGCCATTCAGCATGTTCTTTAATGTGTACAGGGTATGGCTCTCCTGCACATGGGATCAGAGCTTAACATCCCATCCAACGGACAGCAGCCTTTCCAAGCCCATCGGTGTCCCCTACTGGCCAAGGGCAGGGCAGGGAGTCTTGCAGAGATAAATCTTAATGCTGACCCAGGTGGGACTCGAACCTGGGAACTGCAGATTACGAGCCTGGCATGCTACCAACTGAGCCACCCCCGCCCAATTTATTATAGAGCACTACTGAGGTTGGGTTGTTTATCTCAGTACTTTTTTTGCACACAAATTTTTTTGCACTAAATGGCCTGGTCACAAGGACCCTGAGAGCTCAGAGAAGGTTGGGGGAAAGGAATGCATTGGAGAGCTTTTAGGAGACAGACAGTAGCCTCCTGTCAAGGCCATCCAGCATGTACTTTAATGTTCACAGGGTATGGCTCTCCCACACACAGGGCCACAGCTGTATATCTCATCTGATGGGGGCTTTCCAAGCCCACTGGTGTCCCCTATTAACCAAGGGCATTGTAGGGGTTTTGCAGAGATCAATCTCAATGCTGGCCCAGGTAGGACTCGAAACTGCACATTACGAGCCTGGCATACTACCAACTGAGCCACTCATCCCACACTATTGAGGTTAAGTTAGATGGCACTGATTTCATGTGAAAATTTACCTCGCTGATGTTCTTTGTGAGCAGAAACCATGCAATATGCTAGCAAGGATCAACCAGTTTTAGGAAAGATACGTCGTTGCCCTTTCCAACGCCCAGTATTCTGAGTCACAGTATAAAGATGTACAAAGTCAGAGGTTTTAGCATTTTTCAAAATGACATCTATATGGTAAAGCAGCACATTGGAAACAACCCAAAAGTAATTGGTGGCATGCAAAAAAGGTATATAATGCCAAGCCGTACACCAGCTGATATCAAATCAAGGTCAAAACAATGGTCAGTGGGCAAAACCCTGTAACCCAGAGAACGGTCACCAAAGCCACCAAGATGTCCCAGTCAACTATCCACAATATCAACCAAGACAATCTTTGTTACTGTGCATGTGTGTCCATGAGTTGCTTCTTCGCCATGTAACAGAACAGTGTACCAATTGTCGAAGGCTGTATGAGGGTTACCTGGCAGGCGACAAGTGCAAAAACATGGCTAGACTAGAAAAGAGAAAGATCTACCTAGACAACTGCAACAAGTCCCAGTCAATATATTCCTGATCAATCAACCCCCCAAGGGGGATCACCTTGTTGTGGTGGTGGTGGTGGTGGGGGGGTGCTACGGTACCTCTGAAAAATTGGATTCGGATCGCTGGCTCTCTGGAGTTCATGATATCTTGTGGCCCCCGGTGGAGGCGGCCTGTTGAGGGTCTGCGGACTGGCTTTGGGAGGGGCCAGTCCAGTGGTTTTATTGACTTGTCCCCTGAGAAGCTGAGGGTTGCAGCCCCAGTTGAGGGGCCATATTTGGGGGTCTGCGGACTAAGCTGCATATTCTCACTGTGCGCTCGTCCTGTGGGCTCATCGATGTGGTCTCAGTGATATTGTGGGTCGGAAGACTGTTCACTGGGGGGCTTCGGCCCGCTCACAGTGGAGAGGACGAAGTTGAAGACTCGCGACTGGGGGGCATACACCCCGGTTGATGGGCTTATCAATGGAAAAGCCAAACTAAGAGTTCCCAGCAACTCTTTTGGCTACCAAGGTTAGGTTTATTGAATGACATGGTGGAAGATCTGAAGGTGCCACTGTGAAACTGGGTGCCAGCTTGTCGGTGTTTCTGGCGTACCTTGCGGCCTTGATGGAGGGGCCAGCTGGGGGACCACCGACTGGGAGTGGGTCCCCAGTTAGACGCACTTTTCGGCCAACCCTTGCAAAGTCCAAGGTCGTCTTGGTGCCCCGATGGAGAGAATTTACCGAGGGCCCGCTGACTGGATGGATCCTTAGTCGAGTGGGCTCCTTTATCGCCCCAACGAAGTCTGGGGTGTCATGGAGTCGGGATGGAGTGGCCCTGTGAGGGCCTGCAGACCGGGATTGGAGTTCCTGGTCTGCAGGCCCTCACAGTGCAGTTGTATGTGTGCATATGCATAGAAGTTCATCTACTCGGCTGCAGAGAAGTCCGGGCTCGAGGTATTGTTGGAGGGGCGGCCGGTTGGTGTCCCGGTGGAGAGGATGAAGTTGAAGGTCATGCAAAATGGGAGCACAGCCCTATTAAGTGTGACTTGTCGATGGGAGAGCCCGAGAACTCTCCATCATGACAGCTTTCCTGTGCAAAAAGTTAGGACTATCATTTGAAATTTAGGCATCTAAATTCAAAAACTATTACCCTATCTGTATTGGCAAATTGATGTGGTCTAAATCCAGTGAGTTATTTGGCTCTATTAGGCAACGTTCAAAATTCGAAAGCCCACTCACTGCACCTCAATGATTATCTCAACAGACAGTTTCTAAAAGCAAGGTCTCTCTCTTCACCAGATGAAACCTGATGATTTCACCTGATGCGAATGGCAGGATTTATAGAATGTTCTCTTGCTAGTGGATTGTGGTTTCGTGGCAATTCCCTCAAGGTGTAGTGCTGTCTCAGAATAGTGGAACACCGGGATTGCCACACATTATTACTTCATGATCAATCAACCAAACAGCCTAAGTAAACAAATTTACAAGTGGTACAGAGAATATGCAGCACATTTTCCCAAAGGTTTCATGGTCATTGCTGGGTGCAGCTATAATGAGAAGTTGCAAATCCATAAGATGGAATAGATTGCCAAAGTGAACTTCCTCTACAATCAGGCAAACATTATGGAGGTGATATACTGGGATGAATTTCCAGCCTTGTATGGTATGGACATCAACACCATATAGTTGCATCAAGACAAAGCTTTGAATCATATCTCAGTATTTACATGCATATATCTTCAGCAGATGGCACAGGAAACCAGAATACACACTATACTATTTAAGCACATTCCTGTGAAGTCACCAGAAGCTTCATCCATGGACTTTTGCACTTTTGAACTCTTGAAATGGGCTCTGAGTAGATGTTGACTCTGGACTATTGATGGATTATGGAGAGCTTGTAAAGAGGAATGGAACTAATTAGATGTGACAGTGCTTTGTAGAAATCTACTACAGTGGAAAGTATGCTGTAGGTCAACTGTTGCACAACAGGGACACCAGACTGAGCATGATCAATAGTGACATAGAGATAGATATATATTCTCTCTACAAGATATTCTGAGCCTCTGAAAACAGCACCATGTAACATAATCAACATCAGAATGATCACTTTAAAACCTTTTATATGGTATTTAATTTATATATATTTATTATATTATTATAATTGAATGAAAAATATTTTGAAATAGTAAAAATTTTCATAATGATAAACTTTTTATTTATTTAAGACAGAACATTATACACTGCTTGATACTAAAATCCCCCTCCATGAGGGGGCAGAATCTTCTGAAACTCATGACAGACACAAATGATCTAACCTGCATGACATTTCATTTAAACCTCAATATAACAAATTAACTGCAGATGCTAAAATGTATGGTATGTAGTGAAGCTGCTACTAAACATGCAAGTGGTTCATGAAACATTCAGTGATATATCATGGCATAGATGCTTCTGATGTCATGATATATATCACTGAATGGAACACAAGTAATGGAAAACATATGTATAGATGGTGGTATACCATCCAGCTTTACAGAGCCTTACAATCAGACCAAGCTCAAATGTGTCCTGAGGAATTTCACACCATGTGCATGTGCTCCCTTAGTACAGCTGTAATTTGGGACGGTTGAGGGTGGGCTTGCAGGCAACACCCAATCATGTCCCAAACATGCTCAATGGGTGACAAGTCTGGGAACATTGCTGGCCACAGAACAGTCTGGGTGCCTTATAGACATAGGACATTGGCAACATATCACCAAGCATTCATGTAACTGATTACATATACCAGAGGCGACTTGTTGTCATTACTGACAGCTCCCCAAATCAGGGCAACCTGTGGGCAAGCAGTATGGCATTTGCAGACTATGGCTGGATTTGCCATCTGCCCACATCTCCAAACATGAATGCAGTGATCATCACAACCCAGGCAGAACCAGGACTTGTTGCTGAAGAGTGTTGCCATTCCTCATTCCAGGTAACTCTAACCCAACACTAGTCCAGACAAGCCCAATGGTGGCATGCAGTCAATGCCATCTTTTCAATGGATGCTGGGCCTGCAGCCCTATATCACCAGTCTCATAGCAATCATCCTCATCATGATGGAAACTCCCATGTCAGTAATCAGTTCACTGAATGGTAATTACAGTTGTGTTCATCTGTCTGCTGATGAATACAGTGATCCACTTCTGCTGTTGTGCATCTGATAGAAATGGCCGAGTACTTTTCTTAAGACCACTGATTTCAACTATGTCCCCTATCCTTACATCATGGCCCACATACCACATATGGCAGTATGGTATATAATGGAAAACATATGTATAGATGGTGGTAGACCATCCAGCTTTACAGAGCCTTACAATCAGACCATGCTCAAATGTGTCCAGCTGCTGCCATGGTTGGAAAAGGGCTGTTATGCATCTTCCATACTTCACCCTAAATATCTGCTATTAACACTCCTTTGTAGCTTGTTCAGATAACTACAGTGCCTGAAGCATTTGGCTTTGTTCATTAAATCATTAGCCTGATTATTCAATCTTTTAGCCTGTAATCTCCCACAAATATGTATTTGTCATGGAAACAATCATTTGTATATTTCACTGCAAAATCAGGGACAAAAAATATCCTTGATATCATCCCTTTGGCACCTAAAGTTTTTAGGCTCCTAAGAAATTAAGGCATACAGTATTCACACTTTATCAATAATCTCTAAAACAGGATTCATTTGAAATCCAAAATGTCTTTAGATAAGTATATAAGCTTTACTGAAGAAATTATTTGGGAAATGGTGAAAACGATTTCAACATTGATAAGCAATTTGCAGTTGCATAAAATTCTAGAAGCATTTTGGCTATGTCCCTGTTTTGGAATATTTTCCATTATATCTCACCTTAAAATCTAAGTGTGGCTTATAGTCTAAAAATATGTCAAAATAATATTTAACTAAAAGAAATATAATAAATATATACCTAAAATATGAGTGTGATAAAGGTGAGTTTGTCCTTATACTGCCTCATAACTGCTCATACTGCTGTTTCATTACCTTATACCCTGGCACCAGAGCAAAAAGGCCAATGAATTCCAGATAATATACAATTTTTTCCCCCAATATATTTTGCCTGTGTGCTGCCTCACTTTCATATATAGATTTTTACTGTTGTATTATATTGACAAACTCCTCAGACCTTAATGGCAGGCAGGCTGTTTCAAGAGTATTTTCAAACTGTGAAACATTAATTTGCATAAATCATTGACCAAGCTTACCTTAGAAGATCAAGAAATGAATTAACTTCCTTTGACACATCTACTGCTGCATTACCATCAATCAAAGCATCCTCATTTTTTCTCATAGCCACATATACCTGTAACAGAGTACAATAAAGTATGTAACCTGAAAATATTGCAGGAATATGTTTTGTTTAATATGACATAAAACTTAAAAAAGAACTTCACAGAAATCCAAACATATCATCATGATCAGCTGTATAAGAAACTGCTCAGAGTTTGATTGTTTTACCTCTGAGCCACACTTCAGTGCACACAATGGGCTAAATGACCAGTTCACAAGGACCCCAAAGGCTTGAGTTGGGTAGGGGATCCACTGGACAGATGTTAGGAAACAGATGGAAGCCTTGCATCAAGCATTTTCTTTAATTGCATAGGGTGTGGGGATCTCCTGCACCCAATGTTGTGACTTTACATGCCATTTGGCAGAAAGAAAACACTGATGGGCCTCTCGAAGCCTAATCAGTGTCTCTTTTCTGATTGAAGGAGAGTGAGAGGCTTAGTGGAGATAAATCTCAATGCTGGTACAGTTGGGAT